>JAAVUE010000017.1:0-207168 GCA_014898975.1 Fusarium nodosum
GGGTGTTGGGGGGGGGGGGGAAAGTTGAAAGAGGTCAAGGCGCTGCGGAGCCACCAAAATTATGACTGATTGAAATGTTTTTTGTGAAACTCGATGGCTAAATAATTCCATGGCCAGCAATGAGATTACGAGAATACTCGCTCGTCAACTCGGCCGTAATCTGGTCAACCATGCTCTAAATGGATGGTCGTGTAGTCTACATGCCGTGATGTGTGCCTGGCGTACAAAAATTATTGCCTGGTGTGTTATTTTGTGCAAAGTTTTTTATCAATCAAATCTTATCAATCTGATCAGATCCACTATCGTCTCCTGGAATCGGACCATTGGTTTCCCAACCGTCGGTTGTGGTCGGGGGCACAAAAGCAACGACGCACCCCGCGATTCATTTCCTTTCTTTGCTACCATTCTCCCCTCTTACTTGACGCCGTTGTTTGTTTGATCTTCATTGAAATCTCTGCTTATACATACTCGCATGGGTTTATCGACACATTGTCAATCAGATTCCCAGGCTCTCAGCTGTATCAACCAGCCGAGACTAAAGCCGAGGTCGCACCGAGCTGTCACATTGGAGCTTGCGTCAGACAGACCCCCAAACAATCTTATCAATCTGATTATCAATATTGCACCAATCTTGCACCGTCACCACCATTGATGCGTTGTTTTGAGTCAACATCAAACAAAATATTCTCAAACCAATTACGGACCCTTCCTTCAAGGTTTACATTACAAATTTACCTTCTCGGCTCTCTGACCCGAGTTGGCCTAACCGACCGACCGAGACCCGATTCCGCAGCGACCACAATATCCATTACCCGTCGACTGTCCCCAACATGTCGGCGTCCTCTCCTCAACAGTCAATTGAGTCTCCTACAGCGGGAACTCCTACCATCGCTCCTTCCCCAGCTGGAACAAGAAGTCGTGCCATCTCAGCTGCTCCTGGACCTGCATCACCAGCCACAGCAGGGCCCCACAGCCACAGAACGCCACTCTCCATTAAGCCGAGTTCGAAGCCACCTCCACCCACACAACCTCAGCAGCGCACTGCTCTTCCATCTATCAACAAGATGGCCATGTCGTCCGTAATCAGTCCCAGTCTGGCTCCGCCGGAGCCTCCAAAGGTGTCTATGACTTCCAAAGAATGGGTGATACCCCCTAGGCCCAAGCCTGGCAGAAAGCCTGCTACCGATACGCCACCAACTAAGCGCAAGGCTCAAAACCGCGCAGCTCAAAGGGCTTTCAGAGAGCGGAGGGCTGCCCGTGTTGGTGAACTTGAGGAACAGCTTGATCAACAACGTGAGGTTCAGGAAAGGCATGAGGCGGATCTCAAGGATAAAATTCACGAACTTGAACTTGATGTTCAGTCCTACCGGTCTCGTTGCATGTTGCTTGAAAATATGCTTGAACGAGAAAGACAAGATCGTATCAGAGTTGAGACAGAGGCCGAGACTCTCAAGCGTCGTCTGGACGATGGCATATTCAACTCAAATTTTCAATCACGAACTATGAGCGCCCAGCATCCTTTTGATGGAATGCACAGTCCTACAAGTCAAGGGCCAAGACACAGTCTTCCCGACGGACGGCCTGACCGTCAATCAGGCCACTCCTTTTCTATATCACAAATCATCTCCCCTCCAGAAACACTTGACATGAACTCATCCCATGATCCTGAGACTACCCTTACCTGCGGCAACTGCTCCCCAAACGGACACTGTGCGTGCGCAGAAGAGGTGATGAGGACAGCCGAAAGCGGCTGCGGCAAATGCAGTCTCTCGTCTACTTGCCAGTGCCTCGACGAAGCGGCCGAAGCCCTCGACCGATCTCAGGAACTCAAGCGTCCCGTCTCGCCGTCGGCAGATGTATCGCATGAAAAGAGGCATCGACCTAGTTCACATGATACAGTGGAGACTGATTATACAGCCATGTTTTCCCGCAAGCCTGCTCAAGAGGCCTTCTCTGCCCCCTCTCAACTCCCTTCCATGGATCCTATGCCGTTCAGAGATGGCTGCGGCTTTTGTAAGGATGGGACGTACTGTGTCTGCGCTGACACAGCACTTGCAACTCCTAATGATACCCTTCCTCCCATCTCTCAGCAAGTCCAAACTCCTCCTCCTGAGGAGACTGATCTTCCTATGCTTGCGATGGAGATGACAGCTGACGGAGCTGTCAAGCTTCCCCGTCGCACACAGCCCAAGCCAACGGAGCGTTCGAGTGGTTGTGGTCCAAAAGGCCCCGGTTCATGTGCTCAGTGCCAGGCTGACCCCAAGTCTGGACTCTTCTGCCGTCTCATGGCCGCCAACCTCAACCGTAAGGACGGTAGTTCCGGAGGTTGCTGTGGCGGTAAAGGTGCTGGTGGTGGCTGCTGCAAGTCTCAGCCCAAACAACCCCAACAACCTCAACAACCCGAAAAGATCAACCTTCCAAGTCTCCCTAGTCTAGGGTTGAGTTGTGCCGAGGCGTATCAAACCCTATCTAGTCATCGCAACTTCTCCAAGGCGGCAGATGATATCGGATCTTGGCTGCCCAAGCTCAAGGCTACTCCAAGACCTGGTACTCGACCAGCTCCTCCTGGCTCAATGATGCCTATCGAGGTTGAAGCAGCCAGTATAATGAGCGTCTTGAAGGATTTTGATGTTCGGTTTGGGAGAGGAATTTAATGGGATCCCAAGCCGTTACAAAGGACGGAAAGTATATTGAGTACATGAACAAAATGGTGGTTTAGCGAACGCACATGCTCATGCAAAAGTTGCAGCATGCCTAATACGGCACTTGGTTGGGTTTTGGTTGGAGCGTTAATATTATACCCTTACTTGGTAAAGATGTAGTCAGTTTACTGTATCGTTATGCATCTACGAATTTATGCGTCTAACAAGTTTCTAATGCAATGCTTGTATTGTGATGAGATGAAGATGAGACATATGCCGGCGGATGCATTCAATACCGGATGTCTGGTAAGTTGCAAAAGCAAGGCTTGCATCATGGGGATAGGTCGGTGAATCAACCAGTCGGAGACGCAGGCGAGATAGACAAGACAGTAAAGGATGGATGGCGAGTGTGTCTGCTTTTCTGGAAAGACGCTATCGACGGAGCTAGTCAAAAGGAAACGGTGTCCAGGATGAAAATGGCGGCTCTGGGAATGTCGTTATGAGGTGTCGCTGCTTGATCGGAGGTGGTGATAGTAACGAGTTGATAAGTACGTGGATGACTACATGGATGACAACGTGGATGACTAGCTTCAATGAGTTGGTACACAAGACGCCACGGATGAACCTGTAAATCGCTCTGAGAATAGGCCACGCGCTGACGTGCATGAAGATAGAATCATCCTCGACTGAAAGAAGTCAGGATACCGGGGAAAAGCTGGGGGCTGTGGTCGGATGAAGTCGTCGTGAGATGTCGAGAAAGTTGCGGTGGAGTTTTGATGGTGGATCAGCATGGCCAACGCACCGCACTGCACCGCACCGCACTGCACCGCACTGCACCGGTATGTATACAATAACTACCTACACTGGGGACAGGATAGGACGGTATTGAAAGTAATGGACGGTAGGACAAATGAGTTGTTTACTTTTTCACGACAGACGAATAAGAACAGCTGCATTAGAGTGGCGAGTTGGGGTCAGAAGCAGCTGAGAATAAGTTCCTGTTAGCGAATAATAGGCATCAGGCCGAATACGGCTGCATAATTCGGCATGTCGGTCTGTCTAACAAATATGAATGGGCCAGGGCCTTTTCGGTGAAGGTTTCTAAGAGTCTTTTTCAGCGCAAAGAATTGGTCTGGCAATCAGTGATTGGAAGAGGGTGCATGTGGAGGTCGGCGCATGATTGGCGTCTAAGGGGGGATGCGTTGGCAGTTGGCACACAGCCCAGCCCAGTTGCTGCAACTCTACAGCAACTGTTGTCTTTGCTTTGCATAGAAAGAACTGGCGTGGTGCGATCAGATTGGTTGATTGATGTGGGTGAGAGGGGAAGGGGGGGTTCTTTTTGGTACATTGTGTGATGTTCAGGTTTTGTTAAGGACATGACGGCAATTGTTAAGAGGGAAGTATATGTTGGATGAGGAAAAGCTGAACGCTTCTGTCTCATGTTTAGGTTTTAGAGGATCATGCTTTGTTTCAAGCATGAGTATCGTTAAGCATCTGAATGGACGACGAGGTTCCGTTAACCACTGTAAATATACCCTGTCTACTAGTATCTAATGCATGTGTTGTCGGGTAACTTGGTTTCCACAAGTAGTAGGTACTGTAGAAACAAAACGCACAATCCGAACACGGGGAACACGCATGTATGTAACTATTTGTTTTCTTTTTCTTTATATCACTCATTTTCTGGAATTTCTTCTTGATAGAAATCCCTCGATTGTCCTCGTGGACATAATTTCTGGTCCAGTTTTTTTGGCGAATGGTCTTTGCTTGGTTATATGCAATGACAACTCAGAGCTTCATAGTTACACCAAAAACCATGATATACACACACATACACATACACATACAGCAGCACAATCATACATATTGTTGTTTGCGTTTAGGATTCAGGATTTACAAAACCATCTCGATTTCAAGCAGAGAACATATGTAGGTACACTGCATTCCTTAATACCTTACCTACGCACAATAAGCAAAACCAAGCACTGCATGACATTGTACTGCCATCATTGTCCCATCATGACTTGTTGACTCGAGTGGGTGCATTGTTCCACTCTACCGCCATGACGGGACAAACAAAAAACAGGTCCAGTGTTCTCGACAGGGCGTGCAGGGCAAGGTTGGAGGCTCATTTCAAGGTCCACAGTTGACCATGATGGTTCCCGAACAGAGCCCTGGGGTTTCTGTCATTGAGGGTTTAATAATAAACACACGACTGATAGCACAACCTCCATGTAGAAACTCATATCCGTAGCGCTGAGACTTGCCAACGCACACCTCTGCCCTCCCCCTGTGACCCGGCCCGACCTGCCCTCGCCTTGCCCTGCCAGCCTGCCTTTGCCTTGCCTCGCCCTGACAAGACAAGACCAGACCAGACCAGGCGCTGACTGACACGTGCGAATCGCACAGGGCTTCAGGTACCGACCCCATAAAAGAGTCGTTGATCCAATTGTGTTTCAATCTCACCCGCATTACCGCCTTCGCTCACTCCGAATTAAGCTTAGTGCACATCAATCCACATCTGCCAACGCTGTAACTTTTACCTTTACCCTCCCTAGTAGGTACTAATGTACCTCTACTGTCATAGTAAAAGGCGGTGCTGTATCCACTCCACTACCGTACCCGTACCGCCTGTTCCCGTCCGTTATAGCGAGTAACTTTAGTGGCAGAGAGCTAAGGTTGGGAATCGCATGGATCCATTTGGGATACCTCTACCCCATCATATTGGATCCTACCCTTATCCCAGCCCAGCCTACCAGCCCAGCCAGCCCGATCTCGTTGTTCAAAGCCAAGCCAAGTTTGTGTTCGTGTCCGTCTGTGCCTGTGCCTGTATCGGTCTTGAGACGTCCGTCTTGTTTCTAGCGACTATGCAGTCGGCATAACCGAAAGGTGCCAGTTGTTTGGCCCTTTTTTTCGTTATTACCGGTCTGTTTCTCTCTACAGTATAGTACTGCCGTGTCTTCATAGTCCCCTTCCCACGATACTTCTCCCCCCACCTCCCACTTCAACTGTTTTCTGACCTCCCACATCTTCTCTCTTCTCTCCTCTCTTCAGGACCTCCTCCATCCCCATATTCTCCGTGTTTTGTTTTGTCTTGTGTTCTCTTGGAACGTGCGACTTCAGCCCGTGTTACGATCAAAGTACATACTTCATACGCTAAAGCATCTCGGAACGATCGCGCCATCATCGTTCCAACCTCCCGCGCTTTGTTGCTCTTTATCCAGTCCGATTTTCGCTGGCAGGTCTAGCGCTCACTCTCGAATCATCGTACGACCATCTTGCTTGCGACTCGCCTCGGCCTACATCTGTTCGAGCCATATACCTTTGTTTCAAAGGCCCGTGGGCGGCGCCTCATAGAGAGCTGCCATAGCTGCGCGATTGCGACGCAGTCTCTTCTGAGCCCGAAATGGTTTCTATGCAAAGATCTTTGTCTTCACCAGTCCGCATTCATTCTGCTCCCAGTACGTCTCCGACGTCGCTACTCCCTAGCCCGCCTCTAGCCTGAGCTCGATCCTGGCTCTGCATGCCTTCCAGTTATGCTGATTTGATTTACTTTGTAGCTGGTTCCTCTACTGATGCGCAAGAGTCGGGGTCGCCCCCTCCATCTGTTGATATCCATGTGCAACCCGCTCGATCACGAAGACGGCGCTCGCCGAGCCCCAGCCCAACCCGCGATAACACGCAGAAGCACTTGCGGAACTCTGAAGGCAAAGACCATCGGGGTCATGCTCACCAACAGTCACCAATCATGTCTTCCCGAAAGCCAATTGTGGCACAACCAAATATGCCTGGCCAGCCATCACCAAGAAACAGTCCAAGAGTCTCATGCCTAAAGCTCAACAAGGACGAGAACGACAATGAGTCTTCTTCCAAGTTCAAGCCATTACTGCAAGATGTTTCGCAATACACAAATCCACACCTATCGCCCGAATCCGAAAGTACAACTCTCGAAGAGCTGGCTCATCTAGTGCGACTGTCCAAGTATCAGGAGCGCAAGCGCGCCAACAACCGTCTACGTCTTCAAAGGAATTTGGTCTCTACTGCCCTCAGCGCCCGCTTGACCCGCTGCGGGGAAATAGCTCATCGTAATTTGGTCGACAGTTTTCGTCGTGACGACAAGGAGAACTTCTCTGCCCTTTACAGCGCCATCCATGATGTACGCAACAGCTGCGACGAGCTCCGTCGTTATGCCCTTCTTGACCCTGAGATGGAGGGTCTTGCCAACGGTGGTCTTGGATCTTCTGAAAGTTTGGATACCCCCACTAACTCGGCAGCTCTTGGTCCTCTCAAATCAATAACACCATTTTTACACGACATTTCTGCTTCCGCTCGGGATACGTTTTTGGAATTTCTCACTCAACTCCGTACAAACCCTGATTATCTGGCTACTCGTATATGTTCTCTGTCAAGCTCCGAGTTGAACTCATTCTTGACTTATCATAAAGGTTTGGAACCTGTGGAATCCGTCCTGCCCTTTCATGGCCGTTCTGGAGGAAGAGTCCACGCAAGTGCGCCCAAAAACAGCACTGCTGTGGACATAGAGCGACTGCTGTCTTTCCAACGCCACGATCCTCTCTCCATACTTATCCATACCTGCTTTGCCAATTCCGCTGGACCTGATAGTTCTGAGGATCAACGACGAACCGATATTTGGGCCACGGCTTTGGCACGGCTGATTTCGGAACCCAAATCCACCGGAGAGCACTTTCTGATTTCAGTTCTCAACATTTGGACAGCAATGCGTGACTGGTCCGGCAAGTCCAATATGGAATGGTACCTAATGAAGATCCTTGAAGATGGAGCCTTTTTGCTGGACCGGGCCGAGGACCAACATGGTACCCGATTCAACCTCTCTGATTGGAATCATTCGGACGAGGTTGCTGCTAAGGAGTTCTACGAGCGAGCCGTAAACCAATTGTTTGAGCTTGTCGACGATGAGGATGCCACTGGAATACCCGAAGGACTTTTGGAGCTGGGAAATGCCATTCTGAAGAAGCTCGACCACAAGTATGTCGAAAACACCTCTCGCTGGTTGGTCTGGAGGTGCCTGTTTTTTGTCTTCCTTTTGGGCGTCATTATCCACCCGGAGTCTTATGGAATGCTGGCCGAGTACCACATTACACCTTACGCCCGTGAGAAGATTCTGAAGAAGGTAGCCATGAAGGCTCACGAGTATGTCTCCAGCATGTGGAGTGGTAAGCCCTCGGCAACTTGTGTCCCTGTGGACGTACCACCAAAGATCAAAGGCCATGTGGAAAGCATCCTCGCCCGTTTCCAGGGATCACGATCCAAGACTCCAGCTGCCAAGTTACTTCCGGCGAGATCTGTCACATCACTGAGAGAAACCAAGGAGGTTCATCCCTACTTGGTTATTAGCCCAGCTGATCTTGCAACCTTAATTAATGCTATCTTCCCAGAAAGAAGACCACACTCGGCTTCGGGCAGCTTTAGATCAGGCCCAGCGTCTGTTTCAGGCATGTCTGCCATCTCGCAGCCTATTTCCATGTCGAACCCAAGGAACAGCAACTTTGACACTGTTTCCATCATCAGCACCAGCGTCTCTTCAGTGTTTAGTGACTCAACCACAAGGGACGACTACCTAGACGAGCAGACCTCTGTTACACCTCAACGTTACTCTCCTCCAGCAATGGACTCGGAGCTTCAGAGGCGCCTGAACAAATATGAAGATGACGGCTATCGACTGCGCCTGGCACTCCATGAGATGACTCAAAACTTGGGTTCTGATATCACTCGTGGTTCATGTCATCCTTGCGCTGAGCGATGGGTTGTACTTTTCATTTCCTCTGATGGAAAGAGTTTGTCTACCAACATGACATTCGATCCTGATGAAGAACTAGATGATGAAGAAAACTCGTCCAGTACTGACACTGATGAGGAGGATGCCTCGGACGGACCCGAGCTCGATAAGGACTACCACCAACTCAGAGATTCCATTCTTAAGCTGGTTGAAGACTACGAGATCCCCCGTAGCCTTGAGCCAGAGAACAGCCGGACACAGCTTAGCAATCGTGCGTCTGGTCTCAAGCGGTACAAGTCCAAAACGCGGATCATCACTACTGAGCGGTCAATGGCCAGCCGTAACCCGTACAGAAAGCATATTGACAAAGATGCAAACGAGAAACGACAGGCATCTATCCCCGAGTCAGAAACAAAGGATGACAAGTCGGAAGCCGTTTTGATCACTATGCTCAAGGCAGCCTCAGCACAATCCAAGGCTCTGGCAGACTTTGTCTCGTCTCACCAATATTGGAAGACTCTTAACCAACTCAATGCCCTCGCATCACCTTCACTACGGGCAAACGGGTTTGCGGTTCTAATCAACATTTTCTCTCGTGGACCAAGAGATTCAATCCGCCGATCTGCTTCTGCAATTGAGGAGTACGATGCTTGGCTTGTCTGGCTCAAACAGAGCCAAGAACGCCACGAGGGTATTATCGACCGCATGATGAAACGTGTGCGGGCCGTACGCGACAAAATGTGGTACGTGACAGACGTGCGCAACTCAAAAGAGTATGCCCACAGCCGTGATATTTGCCAAGCACTCAAGACCATGGGCATGCCTCGACGTTGGAACTCTTTCCAACGATCTCGTGCCCATATGGCTAGAGGGCCAAGCTCATCTTATCTCTATCGCACCGAGTCTCAGATCATGGACCTTTTAGCGGCGTCTGAAGAGCAGGGTGGGCCAAATAAGCTTAGCGATGATCCTGCCGAGGCTACTGCAGCATGGCTTCAAAACCGTGGCATCGAGAACTTTTGCATGGGCGAAGAGCGAATTCACAGATTTTGCTACGAGGTGGACAAGTGTATCTCTAGATTGGTTGGTGAGACTATTCGAGATGCGCCAGTTTTGTGGTCGAGCGAGCTCTACAAGCGCGACAAGCATAGCTACGACCGCGCAAGAGCCAGAGAAAAGGAAATGTCGTGGACTGGAGACGACTCTGGCAGCATCATCAGCGAACAGGATCGCAAGTTCAGCCCAACGTCAAGCAGACCAAACTCACTTGCTCGGGATCTGAGATCGCTATCAATGCACAACCCTAGCCAGCAGTCTCTCGACTCGGTGCGACAGACCATGCCTCGAGCCAGCTCAGCGTTGTCGGATATTCTTGATGGACAAGAGTACTTTGATCGTGCTTCGCCTGCGCATACCAACGATTCAGCAAGCACCTTCTGGTCACCATTCCAACCAATCACGTCCCCCAGCTCAGGAGCTTCTCGAGGGTACTCGCCTACAACTAGCATGACAAACTTGTCTACAACCTTTTCTCATTCCCAACATGGTACCGCACCCTCCAACTCGACCTTCTCGACTGGACGTCCTGGCACTTCAGCCTCATCAAATGAGACAGTGTTCCAGCACCAGCGAGTGGATGATGAGAAGACGCGCTTCCTTAACGAACTGAGGCAGTCCCTGACTAGTCTTTTGCTTTCAGACCTCGGCAACCAAGTTTTCTCTCGAGGTTCTGAAACAGATGGCTGGTTTGACACGTTGGGACAACAGTGCATCGATCGTAAAGATGCTCTTGACCGCCGAGCTCGACGCCGATCTGAGATCAAGGAGAAGCGAAGCTCAGGTCGACCAAGAGTCATTGAAAAGAAGAAGAGCTTTGGTAACTTGCGAGGTGCTGGTGACAACAACTCTGAGCGTGGATCAGACATTTTGGAGGGCGTCCCTCAGAATTCGAACGAGGGAGGATCAAGCACCAATGACTCGACGCCACGTCTCTCTGCAGCCAAAGATGAAAAGGATAAGACAGAGTTCCCATTCAAAAAGGCATACAAGCGGCTACTCAACATGTTTTGCGTCCATCCCAACCCTTACGCAAAGTTGAATGCCCTTTATGAGCTGGAGAATCTCATTGTGGCTGCGCTCCAATCGAGCGGGCAGAAGAGGCCGCGATGGAACCGGTCCGATGCTGGTTCGAGCGTGGTAACAGAGCACAACACCAACACTCGCCCTACACCTTTGGAAGGGACGATTGACAACGTCAAAGAACGCCGATCACAGGCACTTCAATCCCAACTTGCAACGCCGTTCTTTGGCCCTCGTCAAACTAATTCCGAGACGAGGTCAATCATGTCGGGAGGAAACGTCAACACCGACATCATCACCAAAGAGCTGCAGGCACTATTCAGAGAGGCATCGATTCGACCAAAGACTATCTTCCGCGACTTGCAATTCATTGCATCATTTGTTCCACCTTCTGTGCTGGACAAGCAGGAACGCGGCAAAGCTTTCTGGAACACTGCTCTAGCGGCGCTCAAGCTGAAGGCAGAGGTTTGCCGGACCATGGTAGAGATGGCAGACGAAGTGGTCGCAGCACACACGCATGTGCGAAAACCTAACGATAATACGATACCAGATGTGCCACAATCAACAACAGGCACACCACCACCGCCGTCAACAACATACAAACTGGATGATGCGGGTAAGATGTGGACAATCACGGCTAAGGAAGGATTCCCAACAGCACAACGCGAGCTTGCGCTGTTTTACCTTTCCAACCCGGAATACGTTGAGCGGACAACGCTCCCTCTCTCCAAGCCACGCGAAGTGTTTAAACAGACTGTCATGGACAAGTATGGCCGCTTGGGCAATGGCGGAGGACGCACAGGGTTCTCGAGCGGAGGAAGCGAAGGCAAGGAGAGTGATGTGAGAAGCGACCCAGGGCTGATGTGTGTCGCGGTTCACTGGATGGAAGCGGCTGAGCACGGGGGTGATGAGCTGGCGACGAGCTTCCTACGACAGAATGAGTTTATGGGCGGTCGTTGAGCTGAGTTTGACTGAGTCGAGTTGAGTTGCGTTGCTGGTGGCGCTGAAAGTATTATACCCACGTGTTTTTTTTTGTTTGGCGCTTGGGCGTCTATAAGGTTTCTTTGGATGCTTTATAGAGGAAATTGAGGATATGTTTGATACGATTTGAGATGTAGATGATGTTTATGAGAAGTGACGTATTGGATGGATGGATGGATGAATGGATGGATGGATGAATGGATGAATGGATGGATGGATGAATGGATGAATGGATGGGGTTTCTGTATTGTATGATTGATACCATATAAGCACATGCATAGTATACAATGAATGGTGCTGGCTGATGAAAGCGCTAGTTATCGTACATGATGATACATCCTGATCTCGTCTATGCTTCTGGCTCTCTGTATTTGATTATAGAAGACTACAAACAGAACTGCTAAGAAATGAACATCTGCGTGCCAACACTCTAGAAACAGCGATAGAGGGAATGAGGGTATGGAACGATTGTGGGCAGTTAAAAATAGATTGTCCGGTCTTGGATATGTCGAGGACCGGACGATGGCCTGATTTCCCGGGGGGTATTTGGGTGGGTTCGGTAAAGGCCGGAGGATCAATGGAATGGTCAGATATGTCGGAGACCCCCAGATTCTGCAGGACATTAGGGACGAAATTAGTAGGTCAGCTTATGCCGATTAGATTATACTTTTTAGACTGTATATTTTTGTACTCTAAAGCTTGGAGGGCAACTCATTCATTAGGTAGGTACCTACTGAGTCAAATGAGCAGTAGCCTCTCATTAAGCCTGTACATGACACAATTAAGGATCAAGATGGAATTTCCAACTTGTTTCTTTAATCTACTATCAATTGATGAAAATTGTATGTATAATTATGAGTATCTGTGAGAGTCAAAGTCATATTGTGACCCAATGCCATGGTACAGACCCCGGCCCGGCATGGCCCGAAGTGGCATTGCTGGGTCTATGGCACGGCACTCAATTATGGCACCACCAAAAACAACACCACTCGACTACCAGCCGGCCGATCAGCTCAGAATATCAACGTTCAACTTGAAGAGAGGGACGGAGTTTAACGAAAGTGAATCTCAAAAAAGAAATATATAATACTGAACATTTTCACTCTCAATTTAATACTCATCACTATTATCATTCAACAAACACTCACAAGCATCTCTACAATCACAACTACAACCCCCCTGCACCCGCAACTCCATCAATAACTTACACCCTTTCAACCAATCACATCAATTCGTTCAAAATGGCTCCTATTCCCATGATCACATCCGCTGCTGCTCCCAAGTAAGTCCTCAATCTCATTAACACTTTTACAAAGAGAATAAAGAACAAACCATCTAACAATCAATTCCAGGGTCCTTCCAGTCCTTCTCGCAGTAGGAAGCATCTCCATCGTTGGCGGCTACGTCCGCTCTCAACTCACCACTCAATCGCGCACATTCGATCGCCAGTTTAGCCAGTACAACACCAACAAGAGCGAATCCGTGAGGGCAAAGACTTTTGACGGCTCTGTGCCTGACCCTCGAACAAGTCTTTTCAACGTTCTTGGCTGGTAAAAAACTGTTCAAGATTAGACCGATATGGCTGGCGTTTATGGGTTGGTCACTGGATTTGGATTTGAGGCGTTTTAATGAATCTGCCTTGGGCAAGATAAAGTTACATGATTAATTACAAGACATTTAAGAACCTAGCACCTGGCGGCATGTGAACGATGTTCAATCTCAAGCTAACTGCCGTTCCGTTTCTACACGGAGAGGCATCCAACTATTGAATCCAGCAGTTGACTAGTGGAAATGAGCCTCTTTTATCAACATGGAATGTGAGTTGCCCTTGTAAAATTCTATTTTAATCTAGAATCGATTGAAAGCCTTTGTTCAGGATCTTCTTTGTAAACCTCGTGTGTCCTCATTTGGCGAGATCTGGTTTGATGGAACCGAAACTGGCCTTCGCAATGCCTTCATCGTCCAGCTCCATACCAGCCAACACATGACCCCTTGCCGAATCCAACTCAATCCTGACACCCTAGCACACTCTGCCTCATTAAGCTTAAACAAGGTGGTGGTCTAGATGTTCCATAAACTCAGCTCAGTCTTGGCATTTCTCCTTTTGGCCCAGCCCTACAAGCACCTTCGGCTGTTGACCCAATTACCATCCATCTACCATTCAATAGCGACGCCGCGTTTTTACAATTCGGGCTTTTTAAGGGAGACGCCACAGGCAATTGTTGAAGCTACCAATGGTAAATTTACAATGACCACTTGCCCCGTGAGCTAATGCAGTTTTGGCACTCGGAGGTTTGAAGAGCCGGAGTCGAGGCAGTACAGTCAAAGTTGTGCTGGTAGAGGTTTATATGCTGGGGACCCTCGCACAAACATGCAGTTCCCATATAGATACACAAGCTTTCGAGCTGGGACATTAGCAACATGTATCAACCACCATATCTACAAAATCAAGAGTGGCAGCCTCAGCAACCTACATATGAGTACAAGCCTGTCACGGCACAAGTCCACCCTGTCGAAGCAGATTCAGGGCAGCCAGACAAGGAACATCGAGAGAGACCTGACTACCGTCCCATTCCTTTACGATGGCCCTTTATCAGTGCGCTCATCCTTGTGCTTCTGGCATTGATGGGGTTGGTTATATATGCTGTACGCACTCTGGATGGATCCGACACCACAACAAAGCTCGAGAACAGATCTTTCCAAATCTCAAATGACAATATCTTCTTCATGAAAAGACAGGATATTGTCAGCGAAGCTGCTGTACCAGATGCAACGGCCGCTACGGAAGCAGAACCCGAAACAGCAGCAGATTCCGGCCCCGAGGGAACAGGTGTCTCCGAGTCAGAACCCACAGACGATACCTCGAACACGAACGATGGTGAAAGTGGCACTCTGACGACTGCCCTCGTTGAAGAACTCTTCACAACAATGGTTACCAAACCAGGCTCGCTTGAAGTAACATCCGTCACCGAAACTATCACGGAGACGGGGGAGATCACACGCACACTGGTAGAAACCATTCCAGGCACTACATATGTCACATCATCTGAAGTGCCTGTAGAGGACGTCCCCACGTCGGCTGAAGATGGCGGTGTGCCGGTAACCAATGCGTACGTTCCAGTCACCGTGACAGAAGCTGCGCAAACAAAAACGAGCATCACCGTCATGGAAAGCGGCGTGGTGCGCACAACCGTCAAAGAAACCACGCGTACTGGCCCTCCGATTGTGTATGCTTCTGTCGGGACGACGACAATCTACTCCGTTCTCACTCTTGACTCGGAGGGAAAGGTTGCGAAGCCTCCCGTCACAAAGTATCGAACGAGCCAAGTCGAGGCCACTGTTAAAACGATTGTCGATGCGCCACCGCCAGTAACAATGGTCCAGACACTTCCTGATGGCCAGGTTATTACCTCAGTGTCTACACCACTTGGTACGACACGGGTGACGACTATGCCTCCAACACAGGTTGTCATTACTGACGTTTCCACGCCCACTGGCGGTACTCGTATCGTCGTTGAGGCTACGACACACACCCTCACGCAATCAGATTATGTTATAGGGAAATTCCTTCCGCCTATTGTTGCCGTACTTCTCGCCATGGGTATTCGTGCCCTAAATCAAGCTGCTCAACAATACCAACCGTTTGCTGCATTAACCAGGGAAGGCGGTGCATTGGGTCGTGAGGCTTTGCTTCTCAGCTTTGATGGTTGGCAGAGCATCTATCTCCCATTCAAACTCCTTTTTAACAACCAGCCTCTTCCCTTCCTAACAGCCTTGGCTCTATGGTCATCTAGTTTTGTAGCGCCTCTATCCAGTGAAGCCATAGGCCTAAAGATTTACGGCCGCTGCAGCAAGGGGGCCATTGACGGCTGTGCTCTTGAGCTTGGTGTCTCCAACAATGCGGCCTATGCTCTTGTTGGTCTCTTGGGTGCCTTGGTCATTCTTCTAGCTTTCACACTTAGTGTCATCAGCCGTCACTGGCGCACTGGTGTGTATGCAAACCCTTGGTGTGCAATCAACACGGCAGCTCTTGTTGCTCGAAACCCAGAAATTCGATCCATGGGTGCCAGTGACTGGAAAGATCTCAAGAGTTCCATTACCGAGAAGAGGTTCGCCATGGGTTGGTTCCGCAACCAAGATGGACGAGACGAATATGGCGTTGTTGTCGTCGGAGATATTGATCGTCCCATCGCAGCCCCCTACACCAATGCGCCATATATTGAGGGTATGGCGTATCGCCCACAGACACGCCGTAGAGCTCCCCAGACCTTTATGGCTTTGAGCTTCTGGTACCGCTTCACGTTTCTTGTGTTTTTGATCTGTCTTCTTGGCTTTGTTGGGTATTACCACTTTGTCGATACCTTTGGGAAACTGCCTAAGAACATGAAGAAGCTCATGGAAAGTCAGGAATTTGGTGTACGCTTTGTCTATTCCGCCCTTGGTGTTATCGTCATCTTCTGCTGGGAGTTTCTGTTTTCTAGTGAGTCTACTCTCCATCTTTATTCTCAACTTATATTAATCTTGTTAGGTATTGCTGTTATCACACCCTACCGCCGTATGGCCGAGGACCCTCAAGTACCGACGCGGTCAGTTTTGATGACACCAGCAACCAATCCAGTCTCGGGTGTCTTCGTTGCGCTACGGATTCGAGATCCCCTCCTCTTCTTCACGGCTTTCACCACTGTCCTCGCGCAATTTCTCCCAATTTTGCTCGCCAATGTTCCGTACAACCGTACCCAAACAAGCGATGCCCACGAGATATGCTCCCGTCTCAGCATTGGTATCTTGCTTGTCATGGTTGTTGCCATGCTGTCCAGTCTATTGGTCAAATGGCCAGACCTGCCTGTTGATCCTAGTAGTCTGGCAGGAGCGCTGTGGTATGTATCTGATGCTCCGTGGGTTAGAGGTCTTGAGGGCGTCGCGGCAATGAGTGCAAAGAGACGCAAGAATGCAGTGCAGGGTCTTGGAGGGAGGTGGACATATGGACCCATTCATACACCCATGGGAGATCGCATGTGTATTGAACATGGAACGACTGGATTCAGAGGTTAGCAACTACTATGTAATTCGTAAGCGCTGAGGGTCGTTGATATCGGTAAGTGATCAGATCACATCCGTAGTGATAATAGAATAATAGAACAAAGCATATTTCTTGTCAACTACTTTGTTGACGATCGACAGGGATTCTATTTGACATCGGGGAGTTGGATGAAGGCTGAACAACAGAGAAAAGCGGGAGATTATGCGCGTATCGGCCAGAGACTTCTTTCAATGGTCAAGAGTCGCCCTGAGTAGTGGAGACCCCCGCACGCCATTACAGGGCCCGGTGATGTGACGGGGAGTACAGGAAGCTTCATTGGATACTTCCTTGTTTAAGTCTTCCTAGCGATCATACTTATCTCAAGTTTCTAGAATGGCGTGCTCAATAAGTTTCCCGGCTCGTTTTCTTGTGAGAGGATGGAAAGACAGAAACCCGTCCTTGTTCTAATCCTCGTGCGCACTTGCTCAAGCTAGATATCTGAGCTTGTGTATGCAAGCACTGACTCAACATTCATAACGCACCTTCCTTCTTTACTGTGGACATTGTGGATAGAGAGAGAAAGCATTTTCCTCTTTCATCTCCATAACTGCCTACTGTTGGTGCCTTGCTCACATTCAACCAAAATGGTGCAACTTGATGTCGTCTGGTATTTATAAATGACGATAGTGACTGGCATTGTGCCGCAATCAAACCAGTCCAGTCGGTACCTACAATCTCAAAGATATCCTCTACTCTGGTTCGGAATGCCGACCACTCTGAGTCATCAAATACCTTACCCCATACATTCCACTCCAACCTTGAAATGAAAGTCGCATGTGTCCAGTGTCGAGTGCGCAAGGTATTTACAACAACCAAATCCTCCCTGGTAGTCGGCTGGTACTGACTCCTGGAGGTCCGATGTGACGGTACAGTGCCACGATGTCGCACTTGTGAGCGACTCAACTTCCAATGCTCCTTTGAGCAGGATGGCTCTGGCGGAAGTCATGCACCTCGTCTGCCGCCAAAATGTCGCGGCACCACGGCTTGTCAAGAATGTCGAACCATGAAAGTCCGATGTTCTGGAGATACGCCACGATGTACAAATTGCCAGCGTAGGAAGAAGCCCTGTACATATTTATCAAGGGCTGGTTCTACAACCACTGAGGCTTCTTCGTCTCGGGATGACTCTTCGTCCAAGTTGGCTTCTCGAGAAGTCACTTCGCCTGAACTTCAACACTCAAGCAAGGCCTCTGGCTCTACATCAAGCGCGGCCAATTCGACTGTTGTCGAATGCGTATTTTCATTGCCAGACGAACTAGTTGTTCGGTTGATTAATCTATATTTCGACCTGATGTACCCTCTCCCTTCATTCAGCTTCCTACACCAGTCCACTGTCACTCAAAGATGCCGCGACAAAACCATTGATCGAGCACTTGAGCTGGCTTTATGTGCTATTACATCAATCTACTTTGACAAGCACCAAGAAGAACATGCCAAATGGGCACAAGAAGCCGAGCGTCTTATCCTCGAACGCCTCGAAGAGCCCTCCATTTTCAAGATCCAAGCATCACTCCTTCTGATACGCTATCGGGCTGCAGTTGGACAGTTCCCAAGGGCATTCATTATGGCAGGTCTGGCAGCTAGATGGGCTGTGGCACTACGTCTCAACTACGAACACTCCAAGTTGACCCCTGTTGCGCAGGAAGTACGAAGACGGACATTTTGGTCTCTGTACTTACTGGAAGATAGCTTTTGTGTTGGTTTAAAGGAGTTCGAGTTATTTGATCCTGATACCATCCATCTTCAATTACCATGTGAGGATATTGACTTCCTTCAAGAGCGATACATCAGCACAGGCTACCTGCAACCAGGCAAGGGACTCGAGCCAGACGTACTAGGCCCTCGCGCGGCCTTCGTGCGGTTGGCATTTATACGAAGAGCTATCATGAGACTCAGTCGAAGAATATCCATGAAAGAAGCCAACCTCTCGGATCTCTTCTCGTCAATGGAACGATTTCAAACCGATCTTCTTCGCCTCAAGACAAAGCTTGCCCCTTGCGATCAACACTTAGACTCGGATCCCCAAGGGGTGCGCCGGACACCTCAATGTGCTGCTATGGTAAGTTTTCCAGCCTACACCGCAAACTCAACTAACACCCTCAGCACATGAGTTGGCATCAAAGTCACTGTAACCTCTATCGAATATTCCTCACAGAATACCCAGAGCCTACTCCTCATGCTACAGTTGAAGGCATTTCCGCGTCTGAAAGAGCGGTCATGAAAGACAAATGTCTGTCGCATGCCGAGCAGATCGTCAAACTTCTTTCAGACTTTGTCCAACACAACAACGATACGGATCTACTTGACTTTGACGCAGCTATCTGTGTCTATCATTCCGCCAGATTGATACTATTTGGAGCGTACACCAGTAAGGACAATAAAGGGCCATCGATGCAGATGGCTGTTAGTAAGGCTCAGTTATGCTTGGATGCTATTACACGCTACTTTCGCTTCTCGGAACAGCTAAGATCCATGGTAGGCCCCCCAACGTGGTAGTTGACGGAGCAGTAACTGAATTGAAGATAGCGACAAGAACTTGAGCGAGTTGTGCAGCAACACAAATCATGGCTTGAGTCTTTGGACGCCCGTGACATTGCAGCAACCGAGACGGCCCACAAGTCACCACCCCAACTTTCAAAGGAAGCATATATACGTCAGCGCCTCGCTATACACAGTCTTCTGGGACAATCTGATTTTGTCGACGACAGCCGCGATGCGTCCCCTGCACCTACGCCTGAACAAGCTTCAAGCTCAACTGAATCTCCAGAATATAGCCAGACCGCCCCTGAGCCGCCTATAGATGGTGATGGAAGGAAACTATATCTTCTCAATGATTTTGTCATGGATCCCAACATTCTCTTTGGTATTTCGTATGGTACTGGATCAGATCCGAGCTCGTGGGCTCATAATGCTACCATAATGCAGGATATAAATGGATATCTGGCAGATGTCGACGAACAGTATATGTACTAAGAAGCCATTTATACAATGGGTTGTTTTGGTTCGACCTTCTCAGCTAGATTTTCGTAACTTGAAATCAGGACCTGATGAGATTCTGGGTACTATATACGAGCTTATGTGGGAGTTGCGGTTGTAGATTCTTCGTATTATGACATATTCCTTCAGATAGCTCGGCAGTTAATATATGCCTATTCTTTGATTCCACTCACTGTACCCTACAGTATTTAGATCGGATATCCATAGTTTCCTTTCTTTGCTATACTCATGCGAGTTGATGCCTATCACAAACTGAGTATATTATGTAGTTGTTCGGAACAAACTTGGGCGGCATTCGAGACCTAATGTCTATGAGTTTAGCATTCGGGCGGCATTTTGTCGGATCTCATGAGGTCTATGTAATAGGATCCCCAGTCCATCCAGCGACAATGATAAGAAGACTTAACTTCCTAGTGATAAAAACCCAATGGCGGGAGGTATACCGGTACGTTTCACTTCGCACTTTTGCTCCAAGAGGTGTGTTTTTTACCAGGTCTAAATGATGCTTGTATGCTAGTCTAGATTACGGGGGATTAGTGTGTCAACTAGTCTTCTAGCTACCTACTAACCTATTTATGAAGCTGTGGGGGAGGCACAGCAGCTGCAAGAGAGTTGTGGCTAGTGTTTTGATGAGTTCTCATGATCTGCCCTCGTATGATTTATGATCTTTGGGATGACAAACGAACAATCGGAATATTTATCAAAAGGGGCCAATAGAGCTGAGTTCATTATTTGAAACACTGTCAGTTTTTGTCGAGGCTCAGTCGTGCGATATCATGATTTGTATATTATTCGGCATGATGGGAACTCAAATGGAGTACGGCCTATTATATGCAGCCAAAGAGTATGGAGGAAATAGTGATATCCTATCTGACGGCAACAGTTACATATGCTTTCCAGCACATTTCGTAATTCGCAGGTATCGGTAATGTCATGAGGGTCAAGAGGACATTCATCACGTAGTTTTTGCCAAACCTTTAACAGGTGTTGTTAATTGAAAAATTGTGAAAAATTGTCATAGTGACACATAAATTGACCCCAATAACCTCGTAAGCGAAAGAGAGTGTGTGAGCAGGGACTCAGCTGGTGACCATGGTACAAGTAGTTATCATGATGTATTGCTGTAGGGATGTCTGGGTATTTGGGCGGAAGTCGGCCCCCAGGTCAGTAAGATTTGATCTTCAGTATAAGTTGCATTTCTGGTTGGATAAATCGATGCATGAATTGCCTGTTCGCTACCGAAAAGGACAGTTGTGTTTAAGTGGCTGACATGTCAAGTACGATAATTTGAATGTGCTTCTTAGTACAACTTGAGGGAGGGGGGATCAAAACGATGATATTCCGGGAGTCGGAGCGGCCGTCGGATAAATGACGCAGTTGTCTATTGTGGTTACTTTGCATATGCACCAGTGAAGTCACTAGCCCAAAAAGAGATGCCCGTCCTTTTTTCTGCTTCGGTCGGTCGCAAGTTTTCCAACAGCTCACATCGGGCCGTCGGTATCCTTGACCAATTGGGGTTTGACTGAGGAAGGACTTTTGACTGGGTAGACTAGGTAGTTTGGTCAAGGTCTGAGTCAGTATGTTGTTGACTTGTTTGTTTGAGGCTAGCAATGTAGCCATCTCTAGCTTCGCTCAATGGTCAGTTCAATTCAGATCATTGTCTCTCTTGTTCTCACATAATCGGTATCTGTCGGTCAGTGTTCTCTAAATTTTGACTCTAGATCCCTGTCAATAAACCTAGTCGATGGTGGGGACTCTTTGAGGCCCAGGTGCCAGGGTTCAGCGGGACTCAGAACTACGAGGCGTCGCTTCTCGGTCCATTCTCGTTCTCATTGGTATCCCCAGGTTTCTTCTGCCGCGTGGTTGACGTATGGGGGACAAATAATAGTGATAGACTTGTGAATTATCGGATTTTGATACAGCAGTCGACAGGGCTTGCGGATTATCGTTTGTTGGATATGGACATGAGTGTTTGGATGTCCTTGTAAAACTTGGCACAAAAGGCCAATCAATGGTCCTGTGCTCTAATAGTGCTTGGATTGATCTTGTAATGACTCGTGCATAGATAGTATATCACAGCTTGGGAAGAACTCGCTTTACTTTAGTCACCGTTAACTCTAATTGACAATCCCAAGCAAATACAACAATGTATCAGCCAGGAGCAGAACTCACTGACAAACCACAGATTCTGGCCGCGGGGGGGGGGGGAAATGCAAACGGAAAAAAGAAGGAGAAATAAAAACAGTGGCGGTGACCTCAACGGCCATTGAGGCTTGGGCATAACATTTTGCCAAGCTTGTGGGTAAATTCGGTCCACAAAACGTCGTTCCATCAGTTTTCTATCGGCTCGGCTAATCGAGACTAAGCGTGTGATAGTGTGAAATATCGCTCATAAAACGGGTGTAAAAAGGGTAAATAAAAGAGTAGATGTAGAGTGGTAGGCGCTGGATCAGTTGACCTAGGAAGGCTTTAAACTTTGCTGATCTCAGTTTGTCAGTTGTGACGTCTGAATATGGAAATCACGACTGAACACAATGGTAATGTAATGTGCCCATTAATTGAACCTGCTTGCTGCCCCACCTGGAGCTGTAGTAGATCTCGTGTGAGCAAATGCAACCAGAGATGTTTTCAACCGGGGAAGGATCTTGGCTGCATTCTTCGTCATTATCGGGCTGTCTTGGAAAGAATGATCTCTGCAGAAAAATTGTAAAAAATGCATTTTTGCAATCATAGTAGATAAGTAGATAGGGAGAAATCTGGGGTTGCGTTTCTTTGTACCTGAATTGAAGTCCTTCCAATAAATAAACATGGACCTTTATTAGGCGTCTAGCCCACTGCCGTTCGCTGTAACAACACCGTCTTTTAGGAAATATACACCCAACCATATGCCTGCCTTAACCCCCCTCCCCTTCCGGGCCTGGGTTTCCCACAGAACCAAAACCTGAGTTAGGTAGCTAACACCCCGGTGCCTGCCCCAAGAAACAGGACCACTATCCTTCCATATCACCTCCACTAGACCTGTTTGCCCACCTTCTGACTCCCACCACACTCAGTCACTAAAACATCACCATCGTCACTACAAATTCTCCTAGAACAAAACATTCCAAGAACTTCAAACGAATTGTTTCCCCACCTTATGGCTCTCGTCGAGCTCGATGTTGGTCACGGTGGATTGCTCTGAACTTCGCTACTTAGCTGATATAGACGGTCCCAGCTCTTGGGCCCCTCCATGCCCTCCAAGTTAAACCAACGTCGCCATGGATCTCGCCTCCGCCTCGAGCGACCATCCGAATAACCTCATTACAAACCTCGACTCTCCTCTTCCCACCTCAGCTACCGCTTCCTCTACTCCGGCAGTATCTCAGCAACCGGCCAACACCTCTCAACCCGCCTCTCATGCCAACTCCCCCGATCGCAAACCCAAGAAGTCGTCCTTGACCTGCACAACCTGTCGCGCTCGCAAAGTCCGATGCAATGGTGCTCGCGACATTTGTTCCAACTGCGAGCGACTAGGCTTTCCTTGTTCCTACGATGATGGCGACACCGGCGCTTTGTCTGGTGCGCTACCTCGCCGCCGAGTCCGACAAGCTTGCATCAGCTGCCATAGTCGAAAAGCCCGATGTTCCGGCCACATGCCGTCATGCGATCGCTGCCGTTCACAGGGTATTGAATGTGTATACAGACCAAGCAAAAGAGCGCGTATTTCTCTAAGAGAAGGTCCAAGTCCACAAAGCCATGAGGGCGACCGAGACGACGGTCACAACGACAGTGATCCTGGGTTGACCGATCCAGCTAGCACTGCAACGCCTCAAGGCTTTGCACCAGAAACGTAAGTTGACGCCGTAGGTGATGCTCCTTTGGCTAACAAGAAGGTGTAGTTCCTTCCCAGATGAGTCTTTCGATGCTTTAATAGGTCGGACTTTTGTCAAGTTCTTTAATCATGTTCATCATATTCCCATGTTCTCGTTCCTACATCGAGCCTCTCTTGAAGGACGATACAATTCGGGCAAGGTGGAAAAGGCTCTTCTGCTAGCCCTGATTGGCATAACATCATACCTTACTGACATGGGGCCTGGGATGAAGGATTATGGTGAGAGGTGTATCGATGATGCTGAAGGTCTCATTTTTGCCGATTATACTCGGCCTTCAACCATCAAAGTACAGGCGCTTGTCCTGATTATCAAGCACCGTATCCTATCCAAGAAATCTCCAAGCGCTTTCATGCTGTTGAGTATAGCATCTCGATATGCTGCGGCTCTACGTCTGAATCATGAAGCTCCAAACCTTTGTTTCCTTGCTCAAGAGTCTCGCCGTCGACTCATGTGGGCACTATACTGTATTGATTCGGGTGTCTCGGGCGGATATCGTGACTACTCGCTTTGGAGTGCTGATAAGATCCATGTAGGATTGCCGTGTAACGAGCGCAACTTTGAATTCGACCTTCCACAGCCGACTGAAAGGCTTATTCACGATCCTGACAAGCCCCGCAACCCTCAGGCCGAAGACGTTGGGAGTCTGGCTCTCCATATCCGAATACAACACATGCGACGCCGAATTATGGAGTTTTCGAGACGAGTCATGCTGACCCGCAACACCAAGCCTGATGAACTTCAAGCTGGTATCTGGGGGCTGCAGAAAGATCTTAGCGAGTTTGCGACCCATCTGCCAGCGTCTTTTCAGTTTTCAGAAAGCTCATTGAGACTTCGGGCTTATTCCCCGCGAATTTGCATATTCATTATGATACATGTTTGGTGGCATCAATGCCAGATCGATTTATACCGTCTTGCTCTCGGAGGTCTTCGCGAAGCCCTTCCTCGTGTCATTCTTGCATCTCTGGATGATGCTTTCTTGGATCACTGCCAAAGACAATGCGTCGAACATGCCATGTCGATGGCCAACATTTTCTCGTCCATGCACAAACTAAATGCGAAGCCTGTGGCCGATTTGGACATGGCCATTTGCGCTTACCAATGCGCTCGCGTATTAACATATGCATATCATACCAATGCCCCCAAATATGACCTTACTTTGGATGCCGTTATGGAACGTGCCAAGATCTGCTTGCTGACAATCAAATCTTGCTGTGCTGGAAAGACAGCAGAGGGCATTCAAGCGGATTTGGAGAGGCTGATTACTCATGGTATCGCCCTTCGCGTGCCTTCACTTACACCGGATGCGCACAGTCGACTTGCCCTTGACAATGGCTATTCTCAGCAATCTCTGCGCCAATCTGGTCTCATGGATGACTCAAACATGAGTGATACCAGCCAATTTGTCTCCATGGCCCCCGTTTCGGTGTCCGCCATGACAGACTCAACATTCCCTCCCTCACTTGTCGCTGACCCTTGGGTTCCCGAAAGTCAAGTATCCCCGGACTTACCACATCCAACTACCGAAGTTCAGGTTCCCACAAAGCCTGCTGTAAGCGTCGCAGAGTTAGTTCCGCGGCAAGATTTTGGAATCTCGGGGATCAATAACGCTTACGACGGAGGTGCGGATGGCTTAGGCACAGATGCAGGCTTGGAGTATGGAATGGGACTCGATCAAAATCTATGGATGCCCAACAATGATTGGCTAAGCATTGATGCTCTTCAAGGAGGTGTCGGGGCATGACGCAAGCAAGATCGGCCAGAAGACTGGGACTGCCGAATTTTGGAACCATAACTCTTCGGAGCCATTCCTGCACAACTATACATCGAAATTTCAGAACACTGGTATCACCAAACATCTGGAATTCCTATTTCTGCTCAAATGGTCTGATGAGGACCATGACGAAGAATTCGTCGGTAATTCACATCAAGATCTAAGTGAATGAAGCTTGGAGGGAGACGCCAGACATGGTTTGCCATGCTAGATAACAGCAGAACTAAGATGCTTCAAGGCAGTCTCGTCTGATGGGGCGATTTCAATGTTCCAATACTCGTCAAAGTCCTCAAGAGATGTTACCCCAGCACCAGGGGTCGAGTGCTGGTTCAAGCCCTGTGGGTCTCGATAGTTGGCGACTCCATTATTGAGCAGGTATTGAAGCTCAACCTTGTGACTCGTATTAGTTCAAGAGACTTAACGGGAAATCCGTTTATTATTGTAGCATCCGGATCACATTCAATTTGGATCAAGAGGTACATTGTGGTCATCAGTGCTTCAGTGGAGCGGCTCATCTACATTAAAGAGCTGGAACGTTGGACAAAGACTAAAGAGCTTATATAAGGATGATACCCTAAACGATTACATGAGAGAAAATGTTTTTAAATATCGTATATATTCACCTATAACGGATTCCACGGTAACGTGAGAAACAAGCATGTGAAGACAAAAACTCATCAATTACTATCTACCGAATTAAACGCCTGGCTTCTTTCAGTATGACTCCATTCCAGATGGCACTGGTATATATTCCGAGCAAGCCGCTTTTCACATCCAGTAAAACAAAAAGAAACCACCAAGGCGCCGCGCCATATATCCTCGTCAAGCGCGCCCTTTTCATTATAACGAACATTGCTTCTAAATCTTGACGCGGAGCAAGTAGCGGAGCTTGACTTGGGCGATATCATAGCAAATGTACTCGTTGTAATACAGTCCTGCGTTGGGAACATTGGTGTCCCCAGGCTTTACGTTGGGGTCGGGCTAAGTAAGTGTCAGTATATGGATCGTAACGATGGGCAACAGCTTATTAGAGCAGGTTAATAGAAAACTTACCATCTTGATACCCTTGAGGTTCTCATGAACAACCCCAGCGTCGATCCAATCGCTGGGACCAGTTCGGCCCTGACCCCAAGTACTGTGCATGCCTTGCTTCTTCGCTGTTTGGCCAGCTTCATAGCTTGCTCCTGTAAGCTTCTGGATGGGATCGCCGAGCTCTGCTTCACAAAGAAGAAGCAGTGCTTCACCACCAGAGTTGTAGGAACAACAGTAACCGGCTGACTTGGAGGACATATCGGCAAGGTAAATTCCCTTTCCAAACATGTAACCTGTCGAGGGAGCTTCAGGCGGCGCAATTCGGAGACCCTGGCTAAGGATACCACCAAAGTTTGTCGCTCGGGAACCGTGCCAAAGGAGGCGACGATCGGATGAGATCTTGGAAAACTTGGAGTCATCGAATCGCTTGAACTCGCCTTCACGCTCAATGCGGAAAATGTCTTTCACATCATAGTTCATATTGTGAGTTGCACCTTTAGACGCGTTCAGGTAATTCTTGAGACGTGTGAACTCATTGCTGCTGTGTTCAAGGGGAGTCATTTCTTCCATGCCAAGACCCGCGAATTGGCGATCAAGGGGATGGATAGTATCCCTCGTCTTTCGGTCAATCTTCATGATTTCGGCTGCATCCTTCATATCCGACAAGCTCTCCAGAAGTTCTATTTCTTTCTTGAGCATTTGGTTGGTATTAATAACGGGCGGTCGGTTACGGCCGAAATCATGAGGAATGACCGAATAGAAAGTGTCGGAAAGCTGCGCAGTAGCGGAGGCCACAGTCATATTATACTTAGTGGAAGCAAGATTGGGGTCGTCAAATAGTGCCGCAAGGTCTTTCAGCTGTTGGAAACCTCTAGTAATGGTCGCCTTACTCAATTTGCCCAGAGGTAACTTGTTCGCATCGTAGTTGAGGGAGGACATTGCCTGCTGGAAATATTGTTGGTTAAAGATAAGCTCCATCAACTCCTTGACGGGCTTCTCGAGTTTGCATTCGGGCTCTGGAGCCTTTTCCTCATCTTCTCCATTCTCCTTCTTGACAGCCTTTTCATCTTCATCATCCGAGTCAGAGTCAGAGTCAGGGTTGTAGCTACGCTCGATGAAAGCGTATTTGCCAGGCTTGGGATTAGCTCCGCGGTCGTCCCAGGAGAGACCAGACTTGTCTTTGAACTTCTTCTGGAAAACTTTGACAGCGTCATCGAGACTCCCATTTCCGAGAATGGCCTTTTGACCCATCTCTCCCACGCGACCCCATCGGGTCCAGGTCTTAAAGGTTGCCGACTTGGGATCCTTCAACACCTGGATACGGTAAAACTTATTGTTGTTATTCCCGGAGTTGGTTTGGTTCAGCGAGGCATCATAAATTAAACCAGAGTCAGGATCAACCCAAACCTGGTAGGTGGGGAGGGTGCAATGTTCATCAAGAGGGATGGCGATATCCTTCTTCTTAATGAACTGGCCTTCAGCAACAATCTTTTCCTCCTTCACGTCTTCGGGTTCGGACTCAGGCTCAGGTTCGGGCTCAGCTTTGGCTGCTGCCTTACCCTTAGTGCCCTTCTTGACGGGGGCCTTGGGCTTAGCCTTGGTCTTGGTCTTGGGCTTCTTCTCCTCTTCTTCCTCCTCTTTCTCATCGGGGTCAGCCGCGACATCTGACTTAGCCTTGGTCTCCTTCTTGGTAGCTTTAGGCTTCGCCTTAGATGAAGGAGCAACGCTAGTGCTTCGTGCGCGCTTGTTCCTAGGTTGACTATCCTCTTCTTCGTCGTCCACAGGAGGCGATCTTTTCTTAGACGTGCCATTGGTAGTAGCCTTAGCAGCGCTGTTGGTCTTAGAAGACGACCAATGATAATCTTCTTGTTTAAGCTTGGTGCCTGCGGAGTCGGTATCAATCAACCATGATGGAGTCATAATAGGAAGAGCCTTGGCCTGTGCGGCGGTGACCTTGTTGCTGTGCGAGTTAAAGTCGTCATCGGTAGAAACAACATGGGTGGTGGCCTTTGTGACGCTTCTGGTGAAAGTTCCGCCATGTTTGCGAATGAGGGCTTCCAGAGAGGCATGACTGTGACCAATATCGTCAAATTTGCCGCTCACTGCAATTGCGCAGCCGTCCAGAGGCGGATCGACTGGGGCTTTCGCGGTTGCTCTCCTTCTGGTGGACATTTTGGCGTTTGTTGTCTGAGCGTGGCTTGGTATGTAAGATCGTCCAGGGAAGATGAGAAAGTGCGGTCCAGTGTAAGTCACAAAGTGGGAACAAGCTGATTTTATGACAATGTTAGCAATCGCGTGACTACTAATCCCAATTGTTCGTGACGGGGGAAATCAAATCAATCAGGGGCTGGGCTAGGCTGAGAGATGAGACGGAATGTCATACCCAACGGTTTTTGGCTTGTCAACAAAAGCTGACCGAAACGAGCAATCGCCGAATCTTAGGGTGATCCTTGCGTTGACCAAATAGCGTCAGATATGGTTTACAAAGAGTAATGAGCCGAGATTGAGTGGATGGTAGTAAAGAAGAGAAGTAAGAGAGACGATGGCGAGGGAGAGAATTGAAAGTTTTGAAAATGATGTCGGCTCCTTCCCATTTTAAAGTCTCCTGTAGACAATGTCCTTCCCTAAGGTTAAGCCCATGAAGTGACGTTCAGCTGAATGGGAAGGTAATATGGGCTGCCAGGCTGAAACTCCACTTTTCTTGCGCTGCTTCGACTGCCCTGCAAAGGTTGACAAAAAGGATCAAATTGAAGGACTGAAGAGATGTGAGTAATCTACACTAAATCAATGGCTTACGATACATAGTGAAGCTGTTTTAAAAATCTGTGGTCAATTGATACAGTCTTATCATAATTTGCTGCTATTTTCACGGGTATTTGGCACAAAGTCGCATCTTTCAATAGATCTTATGCTCAGCTCACTTGCTTGTTTATTCTGTCACCTCGATCCATCATCCCCAAGCTCCCCTGCTACCCATGACGCGAGACCAGGCACCAGCGAGCTAAAAAGACCCCAGATCTAGGCACGACCCCATCGCGATATCAGGTGACCCATTTAAATTCATCAAAGTGGGAATTTCTGCCTGGAAATAATGGATAAAGGGTTGAAGCTCAGGCGGGTATTGTTTTGGATAACCTCAAACTTCAACATATGGAACAAATAATGTAAATTCTAGTCTACCTAGAATAACCCAAATTTGGTAACTTATTTCGTCTCTTATGTTCTTGAAAATTTTACCTTATTAACCTCAAAAGGCAGATTATAATAGCTACAATATTACACAGAAACATCTATCAAGTACATACTTTCATCGGGGTTATGTAGCATAGGTAGCTCATATGAAAAGTAGCCGAAATGTTATATGGGTTATCACCGAAAGTTCGATAGTCGTTGGGAATAAATACCTTGGCTACTAAACATGACTTCTAAGGCTCAAATTTGGGTGTAAAAAGTAGATTATTAGATCAAGTGTTGGTTTTAGGAGGTTAGGACGAAATCATTTTGTCTCCTTTACTAAAAGTGGTAAGATCTCAAGGTCACCCCAACAAGGCCTTTTTGTCCCTCACAATTACTTTCGACGTCATTATCCCATCACTCTCAATCCTATTTCGTCGCATCGTGTACATCTTAGTGCATCAGCGATACAAAACTCAAAGGGTGGATTGTATAATTTCACACAAATCACGGTAAGTTACATCCATACATCGTACCACAAAGCCTAAGTGTTTGTTTAGGGTACGCCATAGGTTCGAAATTAGGTGGCTGATGCTGTTCACAGAACGTCCCTGTCCTTGAGTGGAGCACCGGCCGGACGCCTGCCTGTTTGCTGCCTGCTGTGTCTCGTCTCGACCGTGAATACCTAGTATCTACTCTGGAGCAGTCAATCAATCGCTGCCCGTCTCACCTGGAAGACATTGACACCGGCAGCCTAAAAGGCAAAACCACTTCAAGATAACTCAGGCTTTTTATTATCACTTAAACCAGAGTGGCGCCTTGACTTTTTCTTGCATCCTAAACTTGGGTCCAGTCGCGCCCACTCATCTCGACTTACAACTCAATACAGCAATAAAAAGCATTGTCTTTCCGTACCTACAGGCTGTCTACTTCTTTCTTCAAAGGAAGCTCCGTGGAATCAAAAAGACAAAGACGGACCTACCATTTACCTTCTCAACATGGCGACGACCGACCCAGACACCGCCATGAATGATAGCAGTGTAGAGTCCGCGACCTGTCCTATTCAAAAGGTCCCTCTCGAGGTCCTATTAAGGATAACTCACTTCCTCACGACTCCCGAACTTGGTAACGTGCGCCTGACATGCCGCTCAATCGATCAGGCTTTGTTCACTACGTTCACCAATGAATTCTTTACCCGGAAGCAGTTTATGATCTCAGAAACAAGCCTTCAGGCCTTGATTGACATATCAAAGAACAGTCGTATCGGTGGCCATCTTCGGAAGGTGCATTTTGGACTTGATCGCTTCGCCCATGCCCTTCAAGTCAATGGCCACAACGCGCGAACCGTCAGGCAGATACAGCTGTATGACGGCCAGTTCTCGATGTTGAGCACAGGCTATCATCGAGACATGCTTACCGAAGCATTTAGAAACCTCAGCAACCTTGAAGATGTAGTTATCCGCGACTTCAACTCCAACAGGCGTTCTCGTGACGGCCCTGGCAAGCAATGGACAAGCTATGGATCAACTACAGCGTTCAGAGAGACCGGGCACCGTCCTGGCCAGGGCAATGTCTTAGCTTGGGGCCCTGATCCCTCGACAGCTTATGGAAGCTCGGTTTTTACGTCTGTCCTATTCGCCTTGGGACAAGCCGATGCAAGACCAAAGGGAATCGAGTACATGTCGCGATGTAAGAATCATTTGCGAGACTGTGCCTTCAACATCCCCTCCTATATGGAGCCCTCAGTGACCCCGGTCCTGGAGAATCTCGAAAAGTTGCACATCGATATTGATCTGCTTGGAGGGAACGACTTTTCCAGCGATGATGCCTCTGGCCACCCTCCCAGCGCAGATATGATGCTGCGCGGATTTCTCCTGAAGCTGAAAAACATCAAGCACCTGCGCATCAACGAGACTCACAGTAGCGTCACTGGGCCTGGCATGCTTCTCAAATGGCTCGGAAGTGAGGATACGTCCACTTCCTCGCCCTCTGGGCCTTCCCCGGAATACCCCCAGCTTGAAGAGCTGAATCTCGGCATGATGAATGTGGAGGCACAGCATTTACTGGCTGTCACCCGGAAGTTTTCAACGCTCAAAAGATTAGAGTTGCACAAGGTCACCCTTCGTCGACATCTGCCCGAGGGTCATACAGGCGCTTCCCCAAAGGTCAATATGTGGAACAAATTTCTCGAAAAGCTCAAGGAAATTCCCAATCTTGAACTGCGACATATCAAAGTGAGCCTACCACAACAACAGTGGATTTCACGCCCGTCACGTTGCTTCGTCGCCTTTGAAGATACAAGAGACAATGTCAGCCAATACACAGGCCCTGACTGGAAGCATTTTGTCGAGCATAAAATGATTCCCAAACTGACTGTGCAATGGTCGCACGAAGAAAGTTGCGAGAGTGATGACGAAGAAGACGAGAGTGATGGTATTTGGGACCAATATGCGCTTGATCTGTAAAGCGCTGGGATTTGCTAACGAGGTGTGCAGGTGCGTCTGACGAGTAGCAGAAACCCAGCTCCGATATCATGAGAGATGAACTAGCTTAGTTAATTTATGAAGATGAGACCCTAAAATCGGGTTCTTTTAGAGGATCGTATGGTTTATTCGAGTTGCTCAGTTCGCGCATGAGAGACGAACTAGCTTCATTAATTTACGAGAGTTGAAATCATAAGCTTGTGTTCTTTGACGGGAACGTGAGGTTTTGAACTGACATTCAATCCTCATCATGAACCTCTACTAAAAACAACAACCACTCGGGAAATATCCACCCGCATCCCAAATCAGGCAATCCAAAACAAATGACATCCAATAATCGTCAGTGACTTTCTTCCCCAACTTTTAACGCGAGTTGGAGAATGAGACCTCCTAAAATGGCTGAACGGGGGGTATATCCCCACGTCATCACCTCATCATTCACCAACCGCTTAAGTCATTGATTGATCTCAAGAAGCTTCCCTTCCTCCTCATGACCTCCAGCTTTCTTCTTTTTTCAACGCTTCTGGGGCAATTTCGATACTTTATACATCAAACTCAAGACGATATACAATTAAAATCACAGAAACATGGCGCCTTTAAGATTGCTTCTTCGGCCTGTGGCTAGCATGCCATTTATGCGTTGTCAACGACGTCTCGCGAGCACAAAACCAAACCCAAAACACATCCACTCTGATGGAAACCTTGGTGGCCCGGGAGGTCAGACGCCTCCACCTCAAGCACCGGGCGGCCCAGAAGCCCTCAAGAGGAATTGGTACGATAACCCTTCCATCAAGAAACTGACTGAAACTGACACTACCAGGCCACCCATCGCGGCGGCAGTTGCAGTACTAGCAGGAGGCTTGTGGATCATGCTCCCTAGGAAAGGAAACCCACCCGAGTTGAGTCTGCAGTCTTATAAGGATCTTAAAGATCTCGACAGCCCTGGCGGGTTGAAGGAGCTCAGTGGACGAAAGCCTAACTCGATGGGTGGTTTTAGAGCTGACTGAGTGTGCTAAAAAGTCACGGAAAGGAGATGAGCAATTGTTTTGTGGTGTATCATAAAGTAGGCAATCGCCCAGAGTATCAAATTATCTATGTCGTCCCTCATTCAGAACATATGTACAATAATGGTATCAACAATAGCCGAAACATGTCTCAAGTGCTGAGCTGACATCTTACTTCTGTTCAGACGTCTTGTCGCTCTTCTTTTGCAACAACAGATAATCCCCTCCAAACAAAGCTTTATACACCCCTTTCAGGCCTTTGACCGGCCATCCGGTCTTTGCAGTAGACTTCATCAGCTTCTCGTCACCGTCAATATCCACCTTCACTTTATCATAAACGCTCGGCAAATACGACGCTCCGTACTTTGCTCTCAGCGCATCATAGGACTCTCTGTTGTAATGCGACCAGAACTCATCCTCTGTATAGTACGCATGCGCATAGAGCCACTTCTTTCCTCCGCAGTCTTGCACCTTTTGTTCTAAAGCGCGATTATGTTGAATGGCATCTCGTCGATTCCCTTGCAGGGGACCCCAAACACCGAAATTGAGTAAATCCGCCGTACCCGACTTTGCAAACTCGGCATGTAGGCCATGCCCCGAGTTTGGCTCTTCGCGTCGCACGCGTAGCGGACATATCCAGAGGGGATAGATCTTGAATTGCTTATCCAGCCAGTTCTGGAACTCGGGTACGCTGCTGTAAGGCACACCAACGTCTTGCACCATGTAATAGTCAAACAGGTTGCTCTTGTGACCTGCAGAGTACATGACGCGTGCTCGCAGCAGGGGATCCAGAATATATCGTGTGACGCGGTTGAAAGGCGTGATGAAATAGTCAAAGGCATATTTCGCGACCCAGAATCCGCCTCTGTCGTAGCGGAAAAGATAGTCTTTCAACGGGATGTAATCGGCGACGCACGTAACTGAGCCCATCCGTAGACCGTCTCGGACTTTTTCGACATGCAGATAAAACCACTTGTCTTTCCGTCGATTCAAGTGTCTTATTGTCGCACTTATCGGAACCTCATCCACGAGCCGCCCAGCGCACACCACGGTCGTGTCTTTGGAGTAAACGATACCATCCACAAAGTCATTATCCCATCTCCTGCATTCCTCCTTGATGATCTTGACTGACTCTGAAGGACCCCTCGCGAGTCTGTACTTTAGTTCAACAAACTCCTTTGCGTCTTTAAGCTGGACTTCCAACAAAGTAACAACGCCGAGAGTTCCGAAGGCCGACGCAGCGCCCCAAAACAAATCTTGCTGATCCTCTTTCGATGCCCGCGTAACCGTTCCATCGGCGAGAACAATCTCGATCCAATTGATAGTAGCATCGAAAGCGCCGTAGCGAAAAGAGCTACTCTCTCCCGACGTCCCCGAAAAGCCACCTCCAACGGTAATAGCCGGGAATTCCATAACGACAAGAGGAACAAGACCATGGGGCAGGGTCGCATCGACTAGAGATTCCATAGAGACATTTGGTTCGACAATGACCGTTTTTGAGTCCTGGTTCACCTCGAGGACATTGTTCAGTCTGCTCGTGTCGACGGTGTTGTCGACGCGGCGATTTGAGTGCCGAGTGCTGTTAGTCGATCCATGGTATAGTCGAAACGGTTCTTGGCGGGCGTGAAAGTGCTTGACTCTGTCTGCAACGCTCGCGACGACAGTTTTATGCGCTTCCATCATGAGATGGAACTTGATGGGTGCCCGTAGACTTGAGATTGATTTTTTTCAATGATCAACAATGAAAAATACAAGGCCAGAAATAATTTACTGGGCATGAATCGTTCAAAGTAGTATCGTTTCGGAAATAGCGAGGAATGATCCACAATTCCTCTTTCCTGTTTGCTCTGCTTACCCCCGAGCTTTTATATTAGTAGGTAGGTAGGTTGAGTGAGTCTGAGTTGTCGAAGGTGCTGGTGCAGGTGAGTTTCAGTATGACGCTGATTCCGACATATCCGAACAAGATGGTTTGATTTGAATCATGGATGAGAGCGCTTACTCTCTAGTCTCACTATATACTCTTTACTACTCTGTACTTGGACTTAACTACCGTGGTCCGAGACTGAGACGCCACGTCAAACACGTCAGCCTTGCTTTGACCCGTCTATCATATCGCCAAGTATTTAATCCTAGTCGATCACAATATGACGTTTGTTGTTTCATTGGCTCAGCTCGATATGCATGAAATTGCTTTTTCTTTCCGAGCTGATTGTTTGACTGGCACACGATTCAAGACAACCCCAGACAAGTTATTAGACCCTGATTAGTTAGCCTCATATATAAATAAAATCGCAGCCCAACTTACTGTACGGAGTAAGGTCGAGGAATAAAATTGAATTGCCAGGACTTGCACGCTCTGAAGCAGGCTACATATTGAGTGGGCAACAGAAAAGTTGACCTCTATTCCAGTCTAACGCTTAGGATACATTTATGAGTGACCTAATGATACCGCTTGAATAGCATAAACTGACTAAATACTGTCGTCGTTACAAGCGTCTTCCGTATCTGTCCCTGAGGGAGTGTCTATCCCCGGCGATGAGAGAGAGATGTGGCTGATGCCCCTCGGAAGTGAACCTGAGGATGTATCTGTATCCGTGTCTTCGTCTGTGCCTGCGACTGGGGAAAGTCTGCGGGTATAATACTTTACAGTTGGAGAGAGTCTTCCTGACCAGTTTGGATCGGCATATTCCATCGGATTTTTGGTCCACAGGTTGTTGAAGAAGTCGCGATGTACCCGTTCTCGCCCCTCAAGTTCTGGTACTCTTGCTCGCACCAATAGAGCCTCACCTATTACGGGCTCGTCCGAGCAACCTCTCAAAGTGCCGCTCTTTGCCCAAAGCATGTGACAACCGGTTATGGCACGGGCAGTCATTGTCCACATATCGAGGTGATCTTGCATCGTACATCGTCGACATTTTGTGGTAGTGATACCGAACTTGCCCCTGTCTGACCCGGGTTTCTCAAAAACCTCAGTCAGCTCGACGTGCATGACATTGTGGCCGCACTGATATATGACACGGTGAGGGCATGGTTCATCTGCGCTGCCTTCTTCAACATCCTCCGGACGTCTTCCTTCCTAAGGGCACAATGGTGAACCTGTTTCGTCTTCGTATTCCTCTACCATTTTGTAGTAACATGCGCTTCCGATTATATGCCCACAAGGGAAAACAAAAGGAATGTGATCAGCTATACTTTTCGCTTCTGTGACATCTTCGCAAGGAAGGCGACATTTGGTACATCGAAAACGAATGCATTCCAGTCGAGCGACATGCCCGTCATAATTCTTTTTGCAGTCGAGGTTCTTGAGAACCTTGATCACCCAAATTTTGGCGTGGGATTGATTGTATTGATCGGGGAGACCAAGGCCACGGCTCTTGAGTGTGTTGAAATACATGTCGGACATGTGCGGGAAGAGTGCTTTTCGAGTAACCGAAAGTGCATCGTCCTTGTTCTGAGATTCACCGTCCATTGTGACTTATCGTTGATGATATTGGTATCTTGTGTTGAGATAAAGAGGGTCTAAGTGTGGTGTAAGGAGCATAAACTGACTTGGCAATCTCGTCTATTATACTGCCAGCAGCCAGGCCAACTATTCTGATACCCTAAGGAAAGTGTCTATGGCACCACTTATTGCCCAAGACATCTATGTGAGTTCAGCTTTCTGCTACCGCAAGGAAAGTAGCTCCTGTCCGCTGAATGAAGAGTTGTGCTTTGGAAGGAACCGACTAGACCAGTACTAAGGTAAGCTTTAGGATATAGGTAGGTAGGAATAAATAGTGCAAGAAGTCTGGTCTGAACAGCATAAACAGGCCTACTGAATTCATCTCTTATGCTCTCAGCGGCCAATGATTTTGATGCCCTAAGAATCGATCACGAGGAACCACTAATAAGCCACGAATCAACCATCACCAAACCATATTCTGTTCCCATGAGAAAATCATTAAGAGATGTTTATGTACGAACTATAGCGCGTGATGTCCCTCAAATAGTAGTTACTCCACATACTCAGAGCCTCGGTACAGCCGTCAAATATGTTCCACCCAATTTCAGCATCTCTACAGCTTCTTTCACCATCTCATCAACAATTTCCCCAGCTGGCTGAACCTTTGTGATAGCTCCAGCCACTTGTCCCATCAGATGCGGCAAATCAAAATCATTCCCCTGCTCAAAATCATACTCGAGGGGCACAACACCCTTATCACACAACTCCTTGATCTTGTCAGGCTGATCGTGCCATTTCTGAATGTACTCGTTCGTTTTCATCCTCAACGGTCGTCCAGAGATAACAAGCGTTCGTTGTGTGTCCTCGTATCCACATGAAACAACCGCCTTCTTATGCTCTTCACTACAAGAAGCTTCCTCAGATGCGACGAATCGAGTGCCAACCCAAACGCCCGATGCACCTTGCATAAGAGAGCTCGCAAGACTGCGGCCGGAGGAGATACCTCCTGCTGCAAGCACCAGCGCAGGCAGTCCCTTGAGAAGTGGAGGGTGGTACTTTGATGCGATATCGGCAACTGCAGGGATAAGAATCGAGTTTGCGACGTCTCCCGTGTGGCCACCCCCTTCGCCGCCTTGAGCGCAAATCATATCAACTCCAAGCTCCAGGGCTTTTGTCTTGGCTGTGTCAGCAGATGGTAATCCAATCGAACGTATGACTTACCGCATGCTTGGGATGCCCAACCATGTTCATCACCAAAATACCCTGGTCGTGGAATCGCTTGATCACCTCTGGTGGAGGAACTCCAACAGCACTGACAAACAGCTTGGCGCCGCTATCAATGATAATATCAACCAATTCATCCAACTTGCCACCCGTGTAATCATGGTTGGTCTTTCGAGCATTGCCTCCAATCTGAGGAAGCGCGAGGTCAACACCAAAAGGTAGATCAGGTCGCGAGAAGTTGGCCTTCATCTCAGCTAGAATTTCGCGGAGTTGATTGGGTGTGTACTGGAACCCGCCGATGATACCGAGACCACCAGCATTGGATACAGCTGCTGCAAGTCGGCCGCCCGACACTCTGGCCATTCCTGCGAGGACTATGGGATGTTTGATTCCCAATAGGGACGTAAGCGGTGTTGTGATTGGACCTGGCGGTGTCATGCTGGCGATAGTTTGTTATTCCGTGTACAACGTATTGAGACAAGTTTGTGTTTGTACGGTGATATGAACTGACGGGACGGAGTCTAATACGGATATATTTAAATCCAATAATGAGAATGTATGTGAAAGATAATGACACTGCTTTGTTCCTTCACTAATCTCTCCTATAAATTGTGTGGGGTATTGACTCTTTAAGCATCACGAACCGATCTGCCGGTTTGCGGGGGAGGTTTCACCTCATGTCCGAGGCATTTCCGCATTGGGTTATAGATTCGCGGAGCCATGTGCTCCTCTGCATTATAGTACGGCACGGCACACTTTACGATGCATTGCATTACCCTCGGGAATTGTGCAATTGTGCATGGTTACTATTCCTCGTCAAAACGCTACTTTTTACTTGTCCTATCCATGCCATACTATCCATAATCCCACGTATCATCGCATCGTCGCCTCAAAATCCCATACTTGGCCCATGTTTGGTATCATACGTTAAGTCATCTCGTGGCGGTCACCGCCGTCAACGCTCTCATTAGTATTATAGCGAATTCAAGTCTTCTCGTAACGGTGATGTCGTTATTAGAAGTGTGGTAAACGCGCTGGGACGAATTCCGTCTTTTCTGGCGACTCTGTGTCATCTGAGCTCTGCGAGCTCTTGGCACGTTCTGACTCGCCTCGCTTGGATACGTGTAGCGTATCTCCAACCTCCTCCACGTGTTGACAGGCAGTCTTGGAGGGCGATGCTTTATAAACGTCGTCCTCTGCCACTTGTGGTTTTGTATCGGGAAAATATTGTGGTTCAGATCCTCTTGGTGTAAGACCTTTTTCTGCTGCAAGTTGTGCTGCAGCTTGCTTCTTTCTCTCGACCGCTTCATCCTCTTCTCTTTGTAGCAAATGCTCTTCTCTTTCCAAGTCGTGCAGAGTCGGCGTATCTTCTACGTCTGGTGTGGCAGAGTATGATGTTGAACGACGCTCCAATCGGAAATCGTCTCTCGATGTGCATGATCCTAGTGTTGTTCGTGAGACCGTCCTTGATCCAGCTAATCCGCCTGCTGGTCTTTTACCCTTGCTGCTTGTCCTCGCGCTTCGTCCGCTCCTGTCGTCTTTTCTGACCATGTCATATGTTACTTCATCGTCTAGTGGAACGGCGTCTTCCTCGCCTTCGCCATCACTTGGGAACAAGTCTCCTCTTGACCGGTACGAGTCTGATGTATCGCCCGACCCAGTCGTCCCGCTGCGCTTTCTAGTCACTGGTCGGTCGAGATCGAGGTCGGATCCATCATCTGAATGTAGTAGTGGTTCATTCTCTCCGACGCCATGTCGATGTGGATGATCCTGTAGATCTGCCGCACTAGGTTTGTATCGTAGAGTACCGCCCACTTTCCATGGTAATTTACTGAGGAATCCAATTGGTTGAGTCTTGGGAATAACAGTTGGGTCGTCATCCATGCTTGGTTTTCGTCGTCTGTCTCGAGTTCCGTAGCTCATGCCGCGTTTCCTGCGCGGTTGTTCCGTCTCTGCTCCATTGTGCTTCCGCGAACTGCCGGTCCCAGCCAGCAATCTATCCCAGTCCTCATTGCCCCATGCTCCAAAGAGACCGCTCTGCTCTTCCTCATACCAATCATCGTAAAAATCGAAGCTGTATTCAGCCCTACCGTGCGACAGCTCTCGCTCTCTGCGCCGCCGTAAACGTTCTTCGGGGTCACCTAAGCAAACAGCTGTACACTGTTCAAACGAGTGCGCAATGGAAGAGAAGCAAGGATTGATGTAATTATGCTGAAATGTCCAAATTCCAGCTGCTGCATTCTCTGTTATCGTCTCGGTATCGTGCGCGATTTGATTCCAGCGTTGACGCAGTCGGGGGTCCTCGAGGAATGCCATGATGTAGATGTTGGATATGACGTCGCAACATGGAAGCGCCAAAGTCGCAAATCGTTGTTTCGGATATGCTGATAGGATTCGGGGGGACAGAAGGTTAGTTCTGGTTAAGATTTGAATTATTCAGTAGCCATAGTCGCAAGAGTTAGAAATCTGCGATTAGCTACCAAGAATATCTATCCTGAGTTCACAAAGCTATGACATGGAAGAGATTAGGTTAAGTTGAGTGCTATTGTTCTAGAGCATAGCCCAGTGGTTGTTGTGGCACGTGCAACCAAGTGAGACGATTAACAGCTTGAACTTTGTTGGGTGGTTGGTTGAGTCGAGGTACCCGAAACACATGCGTTTGATGGGCTGGCGACAAAGTACCCCTAAGGGATCCACTGGACTGGGCTTGGATTAATGATTCGATGATTTTTTAATACTGACGATCTTTGAGGGATGAAACAACAAGGGAAGTGCTGCAGTTTGTTGAGTATTAAGTAAAATATGGGTTTAATATCAATATATCAAATTCGGTGTTGTAATAGTGAACTTAAAATTTAAGAAACAATCGTATTGTATTAGGACAAGTCATTTAACTGTGGTATCAAGTAATGCAACAAAACGACAAGCAATTACAATAATGACTCCAGTCATGTTTCAGCCGACTCTTTACTTTCTCGGGATGCGCATATTAGCCACTACCCTTTCGATAAGCTCCTCTTTTGTGGCTTTGGGATCTGGATGTAGGTTTCTCTGTAGACTGTTGGTACATGTCACCTACCAATAATACCTGGACTTGACTCACCTTTTCCAACCACAGTCGGCATTCTTCTCGAGACCACGTTTTGGGGTCACCAGTAGGATCTGCCATGGGAGGAAACATTCCTTGACCATCGTTTCCCCAGATAGTGTATGCTGCTGCCATAGAGACGACGCCTCCAAAGACTGGATCTTAGTCAGTAAATAGGTAGCTTACCCTGAAGGTGATGAGCACTTACGAAGGACAACGTTCTAAGTAGAATTTAGTAAAGTTCTCATGTCAAGTAAAATGCGTGTTATCTAGAACATCCTCACTTACCTTGGACTTTAAGAGGTTATCAAGGCGAGTAGACATTATTATGTTTTCGTAGGACGGACGCCTGTCTGAGAAACAGATGTGTGAATGTGATGGGATCGTTTGGCAACAATCACCAGGTAGGTGATTGTAAAGTTGAGTAACAAATTCGTGACTCGAAAGGGTTTTAATAAAGGACTCAGGAACTATTAAATTCCAATATCACAGTGAAAGGTGGCCAATTCAACCAAGTTGAGTTGTCTGTCCTGTTGTCGCTGTTGCTGCCTCCCACCCAGAACCTAAACCTGGTCTGCGCCACGTACTCCCCTCTACGCCACACCTCGGTGGATCGGCGCCCTTCACTCCCGAATTGGCCCAGGACTTGAATGGTCCGTGCACATACCCGCAGTTGCCTGCGCACAAAACATTTCTCAAATTCCATCGAAATACTGTAATCGCAAACCAGTGCCCGACAAGTTACCTGTTCAACCCATCCCACCTTGAACTACCGCCAAGATGCCTCAAGAGGTCGCCGACATTAAGAAGGTACGGATATTAGAATGCCAGAAGAAGAGAAGAGAAGGAATTGGACTTATGAACAAAGCGCTGACTCAATTTCCCACAGTTCATCGAGATCTGCCGCCGGAAGGACGCTTCCTGTACGTTTTTGAACGAATAACCAACCACCCTACCAAGCTTCGTGCAAAACGCAAATCGATTCTAACAAGTCATCTAAACAGCCGCCCGGATCAAGAAGAACAAGCAGACCAACAACATCAAGTTCAAGGTCCGCTGCCAGAAGAACCTCTACACCCTGGTTCTCAAGGACACCGACAAGGCCGAGAAGCTCAAGCAGAGCCTTCCCCCCAGTATGCTCTCCCGACGAAAAACCCGCGATAGAAATACAACTTACTGACAATACCCCCATCAGACCTGCAACTCACCGACGTCTCCAGCAAGAAGAAGTCTGCTTAAATGAAGGTGGTTTGAAAAACGGGTAACTCTGGTAGCGGGAGGATTCACATGCACGAATGGGCGTCTTGGGATACCATGCATTTCATGTGCTCTGAAAGGAGGATACTCGGATGAGTCCAAAAAATAAAAAGAACCGATTCGAGTCAAGACGTTTTATTGGAATTTCGTGATTGACTGCTGTGTTTCTGCTAATGCATAAAGGGCCTGTGGTCGAACCGGGAGACTTGGGCATCTTCGAACCTTACTGCAATGCCGGACTCTATCACATCTTCGAACCCTGGAGACGCAAGGATGACCATATCTTCGGTGTCCTCTTTTTCTACCCTCCATCCTGCCCACATCCTTTGGTTTGGCTCTGTCGAGGATTGGGTCTCAATGGCGCGGAACTCCTCCTCGAGCTTTGCCTTGCATTCGGGCTTCACTGATATCTTCCAAAGCTTGACTGGCCCACGAGCAAGAACGTCACCGCGGAAGTCATCATTTCCGCCTGCAGGCGTCAAGTGGTACAAAACTACAGAATCCTTGTCTTGGCTGATGAATCCTTTGAGTTCTTGCATCAGGGAAATGTTTTCTTGGCTCTGGATCCATTGATTATGTGCATCCACCGACTCCCAAGGAGCTGTGAGTAACAAGTAAGGCTTCTCGTGTTCGCCAATCCAGACATCCGTTGTATGGTCGTATGGCTTTCCCTCAAGAAGCTTTGGCTGGTGTTGGCGGATCCATTGAGCTTGGATTTGCTGCGATCTCTGGAGGATGTCTCGTAGCTCCTCTGGATTATGGTCTACTGATAGCTGAAGGAAGGCGACTTCCGCGACTTCCGAGGCACCCGTCATAATGTGATAACGGCAATGATTATGCTGTCAGACGGCGAAGACACTGAGTTCCTGTATTGGCGATGCTGGCGGCTGGTTGATAAGGTTGGCGTGTAGATTAGGCATCTCCAGCTTGCGTGAAGCGGGGCTCAATTGGTGATGCACCCATTACGATGCCTGGGGGAGATCGGCAGTCAGCAATATATTCCCGCGTCAGCTGTCAAAGAGAATCGACAATACATGAACTCCCCACGCGTTCGGGTAGAGCTGAAAGTATCTTGAGGCTTGTTATCTTGAGGCTGCACACAAGTGACTGACTTGCGAAAACGAAACAGATGACTGTAATTGATAACTTCACACATTGTGCACGCAATGCAACGATGACTGCTTTACACGGCCTCAAGCAATGCTACTCCTTGCCGGGATTTCCGTCCTCTAGGAATTTGAAAAAGGTCAACGTGTTCCTGTCGGGATCCTTGATAGCAAATTGCCGATAACCCCACGGCTGATCCTGAAAGCCTCTTGTATCACATCGCTCCTCTCAACCTTGATAGCATTGTACAGTATGTCTAGCTGCTCGGTGCCCAGAGCAATGCAGGCGGAGCCTGGTCTGACGGAAACATCCTTCGACTTGAAGAAGTAAATATTCGCCGCAGCTCTGTCGCCCGCAAAAACTGAGCAGAAGGTATACTCGGAAGGATGCCCATCCTCTGGCTTTACTCCACCTAACTCGAAACCAAGAAAATCGACGTAGAATTCGATAGTCTTTTGCATTGATTGTGATTCAAAGGTTGGAATAATCTTCCAAGCAGAGTCGATTGGTGCTGCCATGGAGTTCTGTTGTGGTTATGTATTCGTATAAAAGATATGCGAATACGAAAAGGGTCTTTCAAAAATCCATTTATTTGCTGCGGAAGACGAGTTGTTATCTTCGGATCAATTGAATAAAGCCACTCTGCATGCACCAGTTGGAGGGGATGGATACGGCCACACCAGTAATCGCTTTTGCTTACTGCAGGCACCAAAGATGGCAGGATGTAGTCTTTACCCGTCCGTCTGTCGTCATGCTTTAGGCCCGCCGCATTGGAGTGCGACGTAATCGTAACGACTCCAAAAGTAGATACAAAACGATCGTCAAATTCGGCAGATAATTTCGAGGCGTGGACTCTTACGTGCGTTATACGGCCGAGCCTATGACTGGATTTAATTGCAGAAGAGCCTTGACCAACCGGAGCTTCTTCCATTCGAAACAGCGTCCCGTCTAGCGTATTGATTCAGCTGGAACGCGGGGGCCAGGGCTGTCATAGGCCTACCAGTGTTTTTGGCTCATCCTATGGCATTGTCTTGAGGTTGTCATCGTCATTTATCACGCGCTCGCAAGTGCTGGTTCCTATTTATGAGATAGTTATCTTTCATCCCCATCTCTGTTTCTCTAACACAAAACCTCATTCCGAGTCTCGTCGCATTCCTTTATGTGGAAAAAACTCACTTGGTATTGTTTCTCCTGCCCGTTCGATTTTCCACTATTTGGTTGCTGTATCGACAAATCGCGGAGAGCCGGGTGTAAGTCGTCGTGGTGGGCTTAATTCTCCAGATACCGTACCAGACCAGTACCCCTAAAAGTCTAGACCTGGTGCTAGACCGCTATTTTGAGTTCTTCCAATTGGCGTCGCAACATTACACATTCGATTCAGCAACAGTCAGTCTCAAGAGGACATATGTTGCTGTGTTTGAATAGCATCATCATATATCCTTTCTAGTTAGAGGTGATCCTCATCTACTACAAGTTATCATTTATTAGACTAAAGATCGACTATAGCAGTTAGATTGTAACCCAAGTCCCTAAGCCCTGTCTTGTTAAAAGGACGTTCCACTTCATCGTGTTTGCTCGTTGGTAGAGCCACGATAAAGCGTCTGCACGCTGCACAAGGGAGGCACGCGCATCTGAGCCCTTGCCTATTCCGGATGACGGTCGTTCCCTCTTACTTCTGCCAGGCCTGCCAACAAGTGTCTGAGGTGTGTCAAACAGCAAACACATTGATCCAGGGACAAAGACCCATTGGGGAGGAACGAAGGAGTGCGGGGGGCTCAATTACAATCTACACGCCAGTAACTTGCAGTTACGTTCTGGACTGCAACTAACGCACCTTCCGTGACGTTATGATCCGAGTTGCTTCGATTACCTTCCTTTACCCATTCATGCTCCTCTGGCTTGCACTTGCACTTACACTTGCATTCGCGTGGTTGGATTCGCCCATGGTAACGCAAGAGCTACGCCGTCATTGCCGGTTTTTAGTTTATTAACTTTCTCTCCTTGCCGACCGAACTTATTTTAACTCCTTACACCCCCGCTCTCGAATCTAACGAATGTTGCTTTCCACCCCCTGACGATAGTAGTCATCAGAACAGCAACCTCTAATTTACCGACCCAAGCAACCAACTTCTTCCTTGCAATCTCATCTTCAAAGTTTCTTCCTTACTGTCGTTAACCTCTTTCCACTTCCTCTTCAATCCTCCCACAATAAATACTTTCCACGATATATCTCGAAACGCGAAACACATACCGCACAGCCATCTATCCACCATTGACAGGGACGATCACCACGTATTGAGATTGCCACTCGACTAGCCCAAAACGCGCAACATCCCAATTGCACTGCACCTTGATGCCTTCTTTGAACCCAGCCATGGTTAGCGGGCTCAATGGTAGCCATGCCAATGGCAATGGCAACGGCAACAGTCACAGTCATGCATCTGATTCTGGCTCGGAAACATCTGGCGAATCGAGCAACGGCAGCGGCCTTCGTCGCATGAAACTGAACCGCAAAATGTCCAGCCCTATGGCACCTCCTTTCATGGTATCAGCACCAGGAAAGGTCATTGTTTTTGGAGAACACTCTGTTGTTCATGGCAAGGTATGACGGACTCACCTGATTGTCAATTTCATACTCACATTGCCATTGGCGCATAGGCAGCCATCGCCGCAGCCATTTCTCTGCGGTCCTACCTACACGTTACCACCCTTTCCAAGTCGAAACGAACCGTCTCCCTCCGATTCGCCGATATTGGTCTCGTTCACACCTGGAACATCGAAGACCTACCGTGGGAAACATTTCAACAGCCGTCCAAGAAGAAATCGTACTATTCTCTCGTAACAGAGCTCGACCCCGATCTTGTCGCCGCCATTCAACCACACATTGAAGTTGTTTCCCCTAACCACCCTGAGGAAATTCGAAGAGTGCACCACAGCTCCGTGTCAGCTTTCTTATATCTTTTCCTATCGCTGGGATCTCCTTCATTCCCTCCTTGTCTTTATACTCTCCGCTCGACAATACCGATTGGTGCCGGCTTAGGCAGCAGTGCATCGGTTTCAGTATGCCTCTCGTCTGCCCTTCTTCTACAGCTACGGACGTTGTCCGGTCCTCACCCCGACCAACCTGCAGACGAGGCCCGGCTTCAAGTGGAAAGAATTAATAGATGGGCGTTTGTGTCCGAAATGTGTATCCATGGCAACCCTTCAGGCGTTGACAATACCGTAGCGACACAAGGAAAGGCTGTGGTATTCCAACGAACAGATTACTCCAAACCACCCAAAGTTCGCCCGTTGTGGGACTTTCCTGAACTACCTCTGTTGCTGGTAGATACTCGCCAGGCCAAGTCCACCGCACACGAGGTTGCCAAGGTCGCAAAGCTCAAACAAACCCACCCTAAGCTTGTAAACAGCATTTTAGATGCCATGGATAAGGTCACTGATGCTGCTTCCGAATTGATCGAAGAGAGATCTTTTGATAATGAATCTGTGGAGGACCTTAGCAAGGTAGGTGAGCTGATGACCATCAACCATGGCTTGCTAGTGTCGCTAGGAGTTTCTCATCCGCGCCTGGAACGAGTACGAGAGCTGGTCGATCACGAGGGTATCGGATGGACCAAGTTGACTGGTGCTGGTGGTGGTGGCTGCTCCATTACTCTTCTCCGCCCTGATGTTCCTGCTGAGAAGCTCCAGAAGCTTGAAGGACAGCTAGAAGCCGAAAACTACGCCAAGTTCGAGACCACACTTGGAGGTGATGGTATTGGTGTCCTTTGGCCAGCTGTTCTCAAGAATGGCACTGAGGAAGACGATGAGGGTGGTATGGAGATTGATTTGGAGAAGTTTCTTGAGGCTGAAGGCACTGAAGGTGTCGAGAAGCTCGTTGGAGTACATGGCGATACTGGAGAAAGAGAAGGCTGGAAGTTCTGGAGAGTGGAAAGCCAGTGAGAAATACTAATAAAGAAAAGAAAAAAGGCGTGCTCGAAGCTGTTCAGGCATTCACTCCAATGTATTACTATACGGTTATAAGCCATGCGACGCCAGACATGACCAGGAAATTCTAGAAAGCGGTTGGGAAAGGAGTCGCTCGATTTGGAGTTTGGTGCCTTTAGTTTTGGCACATATATGTTTATAATTTAGTAATGCAACATGTTCTTTCTATTCACGTCCACGTTACTCACTGGATGCTATTCAATGTAATCCTGTAAAGGAAGTGAAAACAATACAAGGGGCCAGACAAGACGACGGCATCTCCTAGCCCAGACTACTCCTTTCCACCACTCTTCAAAAGCTGCACTCGGTATTTCCAGTACCCTTCACGTACAGGGTCCCACTTCTCACCCAATCGTCGCAGGCACAACTCAGCCTTCTCCCTCTCACCTTCGTCATCGTAGAGCTTGGCTAGAAAGTCAAGCGCATGGGAGCTACGCACCTCCTCTGTATCTTCGCCCAGTGCACTAACGAAGCTCTCAGCAAACTCCTTAAGAGAAGATAGGGGACGAGCACCCTTGGCCAAGATGGCAAAGAGATAATTCCACGGAGACTGGTTTTGCGGTGCGAGGCTAATCTTTTCTTTGCAGTAGTTAATCTCACGGTCGAGCGTCTCTGCTGGAACACGAGGGTCAGCGTCAGTGGGACCAGACCCAGGCGTGGAAGCTGTTGGGTCTGAAAAGACGAGATAAAAGCGATGTGACCAGGCCGAGTTGTTTCGCACGTCTTCCTCAATGTGGTTCTGTGTAGAAAGAAGCTCGCTCATGGTCCACATGGACAGCTTAGAGACGAGATACTGGCGGTACGACCAGACATGGTAGTTCTTGGCATCCTCGTCCAGCATCCGGGTGATAAACTGGGTCTCAGAACGGGCAAGCTTTCGGATGGTCTGATCGTCTTCTTCGATAATGGGATAGTAGTAGTCCATGAGGAGCTGACGATGGTTCCAGATCTGGTAGTTCTTGAGGTTTGCCAAGGCGACCCCATTCAGCCAATTGATCTCATCAGGGATGCTGAGCTTGAGGACGGAAATAATCTTGAAGCGGAACAGCCAGACAGTGTAATGCGCTGGGTTCATGGAGATGACATGTTCAGTCAGACGTAGAGTTCGGGGAGAGCACTCATCCACGGCCATGACGGCGCGGAGGTAGGAGACGGCTAAGATGCTCTTCAGTCAGTCACTCCTTTAGACCCTATGGGCAGCGTCGGACGTACCCTCGGCATAGTCGTCCGGGTAGGCAATCTGTGCGAGGGCGCCTTCGGGTTCGCTTTGCGGAATGGGGATCACATCATCCCACTCAGGATCTTTCGCCAGAGTACCGGTGATCTCGCCGTACAAGTCCCTCTTTAGCGCAGCCATGGCTTTTCTCCTCGTCTTTTCAGCGGAGATATCCTCGTCGGATAATTCGTGCTGCTTCTCTCTCTTGCTGAGAAACTGGCGGTGTTGGATTTGTAGCGACGTGAGCTTTGCGTGCTTGAGGCTGCGTTGCTCAAGTTCGTCGGGCGAGTAGGTTCCGATGTCTCTGCCGGTGCGGTCTGTTCCCCAGGCGTAGTTGCGAGGGAGTCTGCGGATGGGAAGACCCTCTTTTGTGACGAACTTCCAGAACTCGCGCTCTGTCTTGTTGGAAAAGGGCACGCGGCGGTTGACGACGGGATGGATAAGATGAACGTGTGTGTATGTCTTCTTCTCAGCGGGTGTAAGAGACGATAGACCGACTTGCTGACGACGCTTCTCGACAGGATTAGTTTGGAAGAACCGTTGCTCTGAGCGCTGGGCGATGGTGTCGGGAGAAGATTCTGGAGTAGCTGTGGACAAGGTCAGTAGGGAGGTACCTAGATATAGATATAGTCTCGAGCGACTTGCCTTTGGGCTCTGGGGCAGAGACCTTGGGGACGGCTTTGGTCTGGGGTGGCATTGTCGAGAGTTGGAGAGAGAGCTTGAGGCTGTGATGGATGGTGGGGTTTGTCACTTGGTACATTTTTGCTTAATGGAGATGGCTACAGGGGACCATGTTACCCCGCCAAAGTGAAGCTATTGTTCTTGAAGCCATTTCGAAGAACAATACAAAAGCACGTCCTGAAAAGTTTGATGATAATGTGCAAACCAAATGGGGTGTCGTTAAAAGTCAAATTGATTGTTGATCTAGAATAGTTCATCCCACCTAGACGATAAGTTCTAGATGAAAGCCACGATCGTCTTAAGGTCATCCTATTGTTCTATGTATGCGCCATGGTATCCTCGCTTTCGATTGTATATTCGATAGCCTAATAGAACTGTTTTTTTTGTTTTGGACCATCTCCAGGCCAGCGGTCTTCTCTGCTTGTCCATGGGGAATTGTAACCTGCACCCTATGCCTTCTTCTTGACGCGGGCTTGCTTAGCAGAGTTGCCTTTGTGTCTGTTCTCCTTAAGAGCACTTCTATCCTCGAGGATCATTTTCAAGGCTTGTGCTGTTGTGATTGTCGGTATTGATACTTCCTCGTTTGTTACCCGATCCTACAGGGCGCGAAAGTTTTGAGACATGATCAACCACTTCCTGATGCCCCTTGGGGGAAGCTTCGTCATAGCCTCCCAGTTAGGAACCAGAACGAATGTCTCGTTGAACATCTTTTGTGGTGCCTCCCTGCCTTTTCCGTATTGCACTCTGCCCATGACGGTCACGAGGACGCTCATCTTCTCGCCGTTCTTCTCCCTCTTGGCGTTGTCGTAGATATTCTCGGGGGCGCCCATGGTAAAGGAGGGGTTAAGGACATGCGCGTCGAGAGATTCTATCTCATAATGCACGTCCTTGCCTTGGACTTCGAGGAGTTTGGAGTAGTCGGCGGGTGTAGGGACGACGGCGCCATTGATGGAGATGTCTGCGGAGATGGGGTATCGCGACGAGGAGTTGATGTAGAAGGGAAGAAGATCTGAATGACGGTTGACGGCTTGGTAGTAGTGGGTGGTGAAGACCTCGGCAGCTGCATGTTTGTTAGCTACGCATGAAGTTTTTCGCGAATACAAAAGCGACTTACCGTCACTCGAGGCCTGTACCTCGTTCGTGGTGTTTGGGAGCGGCATAATGGTATTGCAATGTGTATTGGTGAATAAGGAAAAGATTTGAAGGGTCGAAACAGAGAGCGCAGGGACGGCCTTTCGTATAATAAGTTTGGCGCAAAGGTTAACTTGGTTGTTGCAGGCAGACGTCGAGGAGGATGCCTGCTACAATGATGGAAAAATGGACAGTTATCAGAGAAGCCAATGCGCACAGTGCAATTTTTTGGTTGTCTCGCAGCAACGTGATCTCCGCATCTTGTTTGAACAGTAGCGAGAACAGAGCTATTAGAAGCTTAAAGGTGCCATGAGAGCATTCAATCTTCAATCAATACAAGGCTTACGCCAAGTACAATCGAGATTATATCGTCAATCTGGCTGGATTCGCCCAGGATGTCGAGTCTTGCAAACGCCTACCTCGCGATGGAGTAGCTCCCAGAGCTCTACGACAGAGAAGGAGAAGCCATATTATGCGACTACGCCAATTTTCTATGTCAATGCTGGTGAGCCATGTGTTCTCGTAGTTTGATTATTGCTAATTGGTCGCCGTAGCTCCTCATATTGGCCATCTCTATACCATGATCTTAACCGACGTCCTTAAACGATGGCAAGTGATCAACGGCAAGGAAGCGTATCTTTGCACTGGAACCGACGAACATGGCATGAAAATCCAACAGGCAGCATTGAAGGAAGGCATTTCACCCAAAGAGTTGTGCGATAACAACTCGAACAAGTTCAGAGATCTCGCCCAAGTCTCCAACATTTCCCACGACTACTTCATCCGAACCACCGATCAGGAACATAAAGACGTTGTTCAGCAATTCTGGCTTCTCCTCAAGGCTCGCGCGCCTGAAGGATTGGGTCTGTACAAGGGAAAGCATGAGGGCTGGTACTGTGTCAGTGATGAGTGCTTCTACCCAGAAGATCTGGTCGAGCCCAGCGTTGTGCCTCAAACTGGTCGCAAGATCATGGCCAGCACTGAAACAGGTAACGAAGTCGAATGGATCGCAGAACACACGTGGTTTTTCCCTCTTTCAAAGTACAAGGATAAGCTACTTCGCTTCTACGACGAGAACCCTGACTGGATTCAGCCAGCTCATCGTATGAACGAAGTACGAAACTGGGTCGAAAACCATCTTGAGGATCTTTCAGTTACCCGCCCGACCTCAAGATTGAACTGGGGAATTAGAGATCCCGATGATCCAAGCAGCACCATCTATGTCTGGGTAGATGCGCTCGTCAATTACCTGACCAAGGCTGGATTTGGCACTAAGTGGCATGTTGACGACACTGACACAGGTATTTGGCCAGCAGATGTGCACGTTGTTGGCAAGGACATTATTCGATTCCATGCAGTCTACTGGCCTGCTTTGCTCATGGCTGCAGGTCTCCCTCTACCCAAGAAGATTCTCTGCCACAACCACTGGACCATGTCCAACCGCAAGATGTCCAAGTCTCTCGGAAACGTTGTCAACCCATTCTCCGCTGTGCAAAAGTGGGATCTTGACCCTCTGCGATACTTTCTCATGCGAAACGGCAGTCTCAAGGGCGACATGAGCTACTCGAACGAGTCCATCATGGTCATCTACGAAAAGGAACTCCAAGCCAACATTGGTAACTTGTTTAATCGTATTTCTCGCAACAAGAACTTTTCTTGGTCAACTTTGGGGGCGGTTCAGGCAGCTCGAAATGGTGAATTCAACAACATCGAAAGCGTTGTGCCTCATGGAGCCGACAGCGCCGACTTTTTGAGTCTCGAATCAACGCTGAAGGACGCACCCACAGCCATCCGACGTGACATGGATGAGATCAACTTGAGTAATGCGCTTCGAGGCGTTTTCGAGCTTCTCCGAGAGGTGATTTGTACCCATTCCGTTTTACGTATAAGCCACTGACTGTTTCCAGGCAAACCGTTTCATCAGTGATACTGAGCCTTGGAAGATGACCAAGAACGAGGACCCCAATGTCAAGATTTGTATCAACTGGGTTATATATGGATGTGCCGAGGCTGTGCGAATTGCTGGTATCCTTCTGCAGCCTGTCATGCCTACAAAGGCCGAGGAGCTCCTGGATAACCTTGGTGTCAAGCCAGAGAGACGCACTATCGAATTCGCTCGCAAGGGTGCTGATCTCGAATATGGCACGCCGCCTCTTACGACGAATAACATCAAGCCCAACAGCTTTCAGAGTCTGTTTCCTCCTGTTGCAGCTGTTGACTTGCCCGATACCCCGATCGACGCTCCAAAGGGCAAGGGCAAGGTCAAGAATCGGCTAGGACGTGTGGCAGATTCGTTGGCTCAAGAGGCTCGAGAAAGTAAAAAATAGTTAAAGACATATTGAATGAAATGAGTGATGAACAATTGTAAAATATGTATAATAGTAAAGAATTAGTTCTATCTGCTGTTTCATCTTTTATTATGTGGCTGGCTGTTGGAAGCTTTTTGGTGCCCCATCTTGATTTTTCACCAATGGTGTGAGGTGAATATCGACTTCGCAACTCACACCAGGCAAACAAAGCCCAAGATGAAGATCAACCAAAACACAGGTTATTACCACATCCCCTGATTTTCTTACTATCATAGCTGATATATAGCAGCCATCTTAACAAGCAAAGCCTTGCTTGTCCCATACGAGGCACACCATGTGCGGCAATACCACGCATGGATGCAAGATCCAGTAAGCTCTCATCCCTACGACTACACACGACAAATACTCACATATCTCAGGATATCCAAGAAGCTACTGCTTCGGAACCAATGTCTTTGGAGGAGGAGTACGAGAACCAGCAGTCATGGCGCACATCATCCGACAAGCTCACATTCATCGTCTGCGCACCCGTCACGCAAGACGTATCACTTGTGAAAGCCAGCACAGCTGATGCAGATGATCTCATGCGTGGAGACATCAACTTCTTTCTCTACCCGTTCGAGAGTGATGATGAGGACGATACTTCAGGCACCCATGACTGGGTCACTGGTGAAGTGGATGTCATGATTGCTTCGCCCTCGCATCGCGGACAAGGTCTTGGTCAAGCGGCAGTGTGTGCGCTGCTTGTGTATATCCAAAAACATATCAACGGGACACTCGCAGAGTATGGGGCAAAAGAGCTCAAGGGCTTGATGGTTAAGATCAAAGAGGGAAACAAGGGTAGCAGGGCTCTATTCGAGAAGTTGGGCTTTGTAAAGAAGGGAGAGGTGAATTACTTTGGAGAGGTTTTGATGACTATCAAATGGGATGAGGTTTTGAAGAGGAATTGGTGGAGGGGAGCCGAAGAGGAGTTTAGAGAGGTGAAGTACGAACTATGAAACGAAGGAAGCGTCGCAGAGATGGCGAGAACAAGTCATGGCCCATTGCCACCTTTGGATTGGAAGACTGTCTGTGTTATCAACTGTCTCGGCGAGGACAATGTCGCAGTCTGATCTACAATGGATCGGTCCCAACGACACCAAAACAATCCAAGCACTTGGCAAAAACAAATCCAGGATACGATTGTCCAGCTGGATATCAGTTAAACATATCATGACCAGACTTAATTGGTAGTTGCAATTGTATAACCGCCGATGTTGGTTGTTGGTTGTTCTGATCCTACAGGCCAATATGGCGACCACCAAGGTAGTATCGTATCAAGAAACACATTAACCAATGCTGGGATCAGATAAAGTCCATCCTACGGATTACCACTTTTGGGTTGCATGTTGGTTTCTCAGCTTTCAAGCTATGCGCTCGACCCCTGCAGAAAGCTGAAGGAATTGCAACGACCAACAACATGAACTACCAACAGCATAGCACCAACCAATAGCGTCGTTATACAGTGTTTCGAAACTGCTGGTCAGTTCCTCAATGACCTCTATCTGAACTTTATATAGTCTATGAATTATTTTCGTTTCCGTTTTGCACTCGACAATTGGTCGTTAAACAACGTTTTACATGCCCCGACTGTTGTTGGCCAGACATCGAGCCATACTCAAGGGTCGAGATATTTTGTAACGGAAAAGGAGTAACGAGAGTCACATACCGGGATAGTATCGCTTTGACAAGGTGAATCTTGGCATCATGTAGACTTGAATGGTGACTGGCGCCTAATTGCATGGACAGCTGATGTGACGGGCAGTGCAGACCTGCATACTTTCTTCGTCTACCATATTTAAGAGATTCCTCAACTTTACTGTCATGATGTGATATGCAAGTGGTTTTGTGAGCTATAAGATGACTTGATTTCCAACTCATACTGAGGGATCAAACCATTCTCTATTCTTAGTTGTTATCCAGATACCATCATTTCCTTTTTTCTTTTGCAATCACATCTTTCTCATACAATTTCCTAGATCTAAAATACATTATGGCTGGTCCAATCGATACTCCTACATCACGTTCTCATACTCCTCCTCGAAGCCCTTTCCAGTCTGTTGATGGACTTGTCCCTGACAAGGAGAGTCCAAGACACGTACGGTCAAAATCCCCTGCCGACTCAGGTGTTGGGGACGTATTTGATGATGCTACTGCAGCATCAAACCGTTCACCTCTTACAAGTGTCACTGTTGAACCAGATGCTTCCAAGAGTTCTTTGTCTCGCAATGAGTCTGGAACCATTATGCCAGAAGACCCATTTGATAGTCAGCATAACCGCATATTGTTCGATGCTATCGATGCCCTCCAATCCTTTGGAGCTGGAGAATTGAGTATTCCTCAGGTATGCACAATGGCCAGTACCAAGATGTGGCTTCTTGCTAACAGACAATAGCTCATTATTGTCGGTGGCCAATCTTCCGGCAAATCGTCTCTTCTGCAGAGCTTGACTGGCATCCCATTTCCTGTCGACAGCGGATGCTGCACTCGTTTCCCTACTCGTATTGTCTCGCGACGTACAGAGCCAGACAGCGATGATTCTTTCCGCATCACAATTGATCCTGCTGAAGTTGATGTGCCTGGTTTAGACCCTGCATCTGACAACATCAGGAATTATGAGTGCAGTGGCAAGATCCTCACGAAAGAGAGATTCGCCAAGGTCATCGAAGAGGTAAACTTCTTCCGATGTCACTTGTCATTGAGACTAACCCTGACAGATTTCGTCCGAATTCATGGGCCTCCGAACGGGCTTGGGAGACGACAGAAAGAACTTTGTAGCAGAGGTTCTCAAGGTCGAGCTGTCTGGTCCGCAGCGTTCCTACTTTAGTATTCTTGATCTTCCCGGTACATTTCAAAACGCTTCCATGGTCAATGAGACAGATCAAGTTAAGGTTGAGAACATGGTCAAAGAATACATGAACAACGTAGACAACATTGTTATGTGAGTCAAGCCATGGTCTGGTTTTGGTGCATTAATACTAACCTTGTAAAGCTGCGTTGTCGACGCCCCTACAGATTTTGATCGACAGGAAATCTTGAGATTGGCCAAGAAGCCTATCAAACAAGGCCGGTTTGTTGGCGTTTTCACCAAGTGTGATATGGTACAGCACGAGCCTGAAGCAGCAAAGAGAGCAAGTGTAACCAACCCGAAACCTCACGCACCTTGCTAACATCAGGCAAGATCGTATCGATTGCAACCGGTAACTCTACCCACAGTCTGGGGAGTATTCGTGACGGCTGGTTCCTCGTTCGGAACCGAGCAGACAAGGACCCTGATTCTTTCAACCTCAACGCTGCAGAAAAGAAGCTGTTTAGTAGAAGCCCCTGGAACTCGGTTTCTCAAAGACGTCTAGGATCTTCCGCGGCCAAATCATATCTCGGAACTCTTCTGAGTTCAAAGATCCGAGAGTGCTTCCCAATACTTCGCGACACAATCCAGTACGACCTTGAAGAGAGGTTGCAAGAAAAAGCCTTGCTCGGAGAACCTCGTCTAAGTCATGCTGCAAGACAGCAGTACGTTGTTGGAACCGTTCGGAAGTACGAGGAGAAGGCGCAAACAGCTCTTAACCGTCCTGGCTTTCTTCATCCCAGCATGGAGATCTGCAGGGAGGTCAGCCGGCTGAACGCAGAGTTTGACAAGTTCATGCGAATCCACGGTGGAACTTGGCACTTTGAAGATGTTGACGTTGACCCTCTGGTCTTGATTGAGGAACGCATGGCACTTCAAGCAGAGGCGAGTGCTGAAGGTCGTGTTCTCCCCCCACATACTCGCAAAACTCCCAAGACAGCAGTTGATGCCTCTCTGAGTAAGGCATTCCCTGGTCTATCAGAGGTTCTAGATACGGACGATCTCATGAGGACCATCAACGAAAGATTCTCAATGTATCAGGTATCTCAACTTGATGGCGTGATCAACCCAGACATATATCCGGACATATACCAAGAGCAAGTGAAGAAGTGGACAGCTATCGCAGAGCGTCACCTCCAACGGATTGCTTCAACAGTCAGTAGCTGTACGAGTTCTATACTTGATGCTGTGTGCCCACTCGAGGGAGACACGGGGCTCATGTCGAGAGAACTCAGGTCACTGTTGGAGTCATCCTTTCATCGATCTGAGGCTCAGGCATACGAGCGCTGTAAGTCTCAATGCGAGATGGAGACGAAGTGTACAAGACTGCAATCAACTGGATCTCGATTTGGGGATGAGATCCTGAATTGGAGAAGGTTCAGATTCTTTGAAGCATTCAGCAACTCTTACACTGGACCGGACAGCAATCTTTCCCTTTGCTTCAACTCGATTCATCCCAGTCTACAGAAGAATATGGTTGTTGATGTCCATGACGTCTTGAAGGTGTACTACAAGGTATGATGTTTATCTCGTGTGAGGAACTGCATACTAACTTACCAGATTTCCCTAGATGCGTTTATCCGCAATGTCAACATGCACGTCATTCAGTCATTCGTAACTGCTGAAGATGGTCCGGTTTGGGGACTCAGTACGAACCGTATTCTTGGTCTTTCTGAGGAGGAGATGAGAATCGTTGGCGGAGAGAATGAAAACACCGCTCGGAGACGAAAGGAGCTTGAGCATGATATTGAGAAATTGCGTGGTGCTCTGGCTATAGTCGATAGGGCAACTCGACAAACGGCCGACTTGGAGAGAGATTGATACTTGGAGTTGGTAGCTTTAGATCTGTGAAATTAAAGACTGTGGCTATACCAAGACATACGACATTCTCAGTCTTGATGCCTGTGTAAGGGGAAAGTTGTCATGATGAGATGAGAGGTCATCTGTAAACTATTCTCCATGGTGTAAGTTGAGTGAAAGTGGCAAGGCTGATGGTAGTACCGTACCTACGCTTTTCAACCATGACTTTATGTTAAGATTGAAGCATCGATTGACGTGTAGGCATATTCAATTAATTAATTAATTGTTGATTTTCTTATGTGAGAGCTGTCCGTCTGTCTGTGTATCCTTGACTCGATATTCTGCTACAGGGTAAGATGCCCCACTCTGAATGGCGGCGTCGATTCCGAAGTTAGCTCAAAATTTCGACATTCAACATCACCAATTCTTTGGCCCGTTGTATCAATCCATCATCAGCCGCAGTCCATCTATCAAGCGCTGCGTGCTGAGGAACACAATGAACACAATGTTCTCTTCAATCACGCGCCTCGCGCGCCCGGCCTTGACCAAGTCACTGGCTCAATCGCCCAGGTACGGCCCTTGAATGCACTCTATCAAAACCTATCACTGACCTCATTAGGACATTCACAACCCTCGTCCCCCTCCGACCTTCTCTCACCCCTATGAACGGCGCAATCCGAAGAACTGTTCTCCCTTCAAGCTTTACTCCCTCGACGGCCGCCTCAGCCGATATCGTGCCCTCAAGCGCCATCACAGCACACCCCGCGATGGGCGACATGCAAATCCGCTGCGGACCCCGAAACACTATGAACGGACACACCAGACTCGTGCAGAAGCGCAGACATGGCTTCCTCGTACGTAAGCGAAGCAAGACGGGCAGGAGAATTCTCCTCAGGAGGAAGATCAAGGGGCGAAGGAACATTGCCCAGTAGACTATCTATGCCTGCTGAGACATTTAGGAGGTTGGATGACACGTCAATGAAGCCGCAGCGGCATATGTACGATACGGGAAAAGGGGGCAGAGGGCGGTGGTTCTGGGGTATCCAGATGTCTCTCAGCCACCCTTGTGTGATACGAAATCTGTACAAAGACTACCAAAAACAAAAGATCTTGCACTATTGATGGACGGTTTCCCGGCGTGATGCCAAACTCGCACATCTCAAGCTGGAGCTGAAGCTTAAAAAGGGGCATATCATGCAAAAAAAATTACAGACAGCCAGTTCCAGACTGCACATGAACGTCATTGAAGCCGGGCCGGCAGTCTGGGGTTGACGTCGAGTTTGGAAGGAGGTCGAGCAAGATTGTAGCTCGTCAAAGCGCCAAGCTGTCAACCTCGATGCACCTGACTCCGGAGGTATTCTCAAATGAGAAAGAGATATGTACTATAACTATGTCTAGTTCCGATAGATGAATGCAGTGCTGGTTTGGGTCTGACTCACCGGAACTACCTAGTCAACACCATCACGACGTGGGGAAATAATCTCTAACTACTAAACTAACCCCGCATCGAAGGAGTGACAATCACAGGCTTCTTCTTTCTAGTCAGGACGAGAAATGTGCACTTGGGGTTTCTGTGTTCCTCGGTTTGTTTTTTCTAGTGTGACCACCTGCAGGTCTTGGGGTCGCCGATCATCAGGTACAAAGTGCTACGTAGGCTGAGTAACTAATTGACTTGGCGACAAGGTGGGATGGATGAATCGGCTAAGATTGAGATGCTTGTACGATTGGAGCGCATTTACATAATTACTAGTGAGTATTCAGGAACTTATAATCATATTTCCACTTGATATTGAGCAAATAGCTCCAGACATCAAGAGCCTGGTCAACGGTGTATCTCGTATAGCCATTATCTCTATCTCGGATTCAATCCCCTCTAGAGTAAGGATAATGACAATGGTGTGTGTGTGTGTGTGTGTGTGTGTGTGTCTGAGGAACTGCAGCTTACATACTACTGTTACCATGTACATCGGCCCGCCTTGCAGCAGCAAGAGGGTGATGAGATGAGATGGTGTGCAGACTGATGAAAGGGGTAGGTGTCAAGGAAGTCAAATGTCAGTCAGCTGAAACTGACATTGCTTTTGTATGTGAAAGAAAGTGTGACTAAAAATAAAAAATAATTCATGTAAATCTAAAGTACGTATTCCGTATGTTGTATTGCATTGCATGATCAACGTTAAATCGTTACGACAAAGACAGATGGACGGGTTCAAGCGACATAGGTAGTTGTCTATTAAGTTAATTGATGGGTTAGGTATTCTTTTCACCAACTCGGTATTCCGATTCCCCAGATATCGGCACTTATCTCTTCTCCAGATTAGGTACATATCGCATCGAGTTATAATAGTCCCAATTGAGTCGAGTACCCCGTCCAAAACCTGTTTTTCAAACGCCAACCCGCAGCCTAACAAAAAGTCCCTTGTCGTTCTGCAACGGACGTACATAAACGCTTACACCCCCTGGCTTTTTAGAACCTAACGGCTCACGATGCAGCCGTTGCGATAATTAATTGACAATTATCCCTTCATCGATGCACCCATATGATAGCGGTCAGGTCAGGTCGGATTGAAGCAGGGTTGAACTGAAAGGGCTGCAACTTTGCCAATATTTTGGGTCATCTATTTGTCGATCGTGGTAAAAGGAATGCAAGTGACAACTAGTTACAAGTCGCTTTATGAAAGATGGTTGGTCGAAGCTGTCAATGTAGTTCGGGCGGCAAATCGCTTGGTGCCAACTCTATAGTATGTACTATAATTGGTCTCTTCATCACAGTGACACCAAAGTGGCAGTCTCGGACTACCTACTTATGGACCAACCACTTTTCTCAACTCACGACTGAACTGACTTGATCACCAGACTCGAACATTTTTCTTTCTCTTTGCTCCCATTACCCCTACAAACTCAACTCTAGAGAGAGTCCCCCATCCCATCCCAACAATTTGATAGCCCTTGCCCTTCTCCTCCCAGGATGTAACAAAAGCTGGAAGGGTACCCCTGTAGCCCACCTTTACCCACCATCTTTTCCATCTGCATCGGTGCATCTCATCACGACCCTCACGTGGTCCGAGATCGTCGTTACCCGTATTGGAAGCTCACTCCGGCCCCAACGGGAGATTGGACCAAGGAAAAATAACTTTGAGACCTCTTCAAGCAGTGAACTATTTGTTACTGGGATGTGTAGTCGATAATGCGGGGTGACACTGACAGGCCCTCAATCCAGCGGGCACCCACCATCATGGATCATGGGCACTGACTGAATGTGCTGCCGTATCTCATCATTTCGTTTTTGGGCCCTGGCGTTTACTTGACCGACTGAGTTTGCCAAGGTGGCTGGCAGGAGAGACAGTGGCTAGACTGGGCGGGTATTGTGACGAGAAGAAGCGAGGGACTAACTAGGTAGTTAGAAGCAAAGCAAAAAGATATATAAGTTGTCCCATCCCTCATGGATATGATGTTCTTGCAAGTCAGGATATCAGGGCCAGCTTCAATATCCAGTCTCCTTTCTGAGGGCGTCGCACCTTGTCATAGCTTGTCTGTCCATCACTTATACCCTTGGACCACGTTCTTTGTCTGTCAAGATGCAACTCCTATCACTCCTCTCAGTTGTCACCCTTGCGGTAGCCAGCCCTCTGAGCGTCGAAGATTACGCCAAGGCTCTCGATGAACGAGGTAAACACTCTCTCTATTCTTACAACAAACTCTGTACTCACAAAGCATCTAGCTGTTTCTGTCTCAACCAACGACTTTAGCAACTTCAAGTTTTACATCCAGCACGGCGCCGCAGCATACTGCAACTCCGAAGCTGCAGCCGGTGCAAAGGTCACCTGCGGAGGAAACGGATGTCCAACTGTCCAGTCCAACGGTGCTACCATCGTGGCATCCTTCCTGTAAGTCACATCCAGCACAAACACATCACCAACTCCATACTTACAAATCCCTTTTACAGTGGCTCCAAGACCGGCATCGGCGGCTATGTCGCGACAGACTCTGCACGCAAGGAAATTGTCCTCTCGGTTCGCGGTAGCATCAACATTCGCAACTGGCTCACCAACCTCGATTTCGACCAGGACGACTGCAACTTGACTTCTGGCTGCGGTGTACATGGAGGTTTCCAGAGGGCTTGGAATGAGATCTCGGCCGCAGCCACCGCCGCAGTCGCAAAGGCCCGCAAGGCGAACCCTTCGTTCAAGGTCATTTCCACAGGCCACTCCCTGGGTGGTGCTGTAGCTACACTAGCAGGCGCGAACCTGCGAGTTGGTGGCACGCCAGTTGACATTTACACCTACGGTTCACCCCGGGTTGGAAACAAACAGCTCGCTGCCTTCATCTCGAACCAGGTTGGTGGAGAGTTCCGCGTTACGAACGCCAAGGACCCCGTGCCTCGTCTCCCCCCTCTGGTCTTTGGATACCGACACACATCCCCCGAGTACTGGCTGTCTGGTAGTGGAGGCAACAAGGTTGACTACACTATCAATGATGTCAAGGTCTGTGAGGGTGCTGCCAACCTCCAGTGCAACGGTGGAACACTCGGATTGGATATCGATGCTCATCTCCACTACTTCCAGGGGACCGATGCTTGCTCTGGTTCCGGTATTTCGTGGAGAAGATACAGGAGTGCTAAGCGTGAGAGCATCTCCGAGAGGGCTACCATGACCGACGCGGAGCTGGAGAAGAAGCTTAACAATTATGTTGAGATGGATAAGGAGTACATCAAGACTCATGCCAACCGCTCATCATAGTATGACATTTACGCAGTAACGATATAATTAACATAATGATATTTCTGAATACCATTCTGGTGCAAGCATGATCAAGTAAATTTCATTAACTAGGTAGCTATGTGTAAATGCATCATGACCGTCCATACGCCCGCCATGCATTTAATATTGCTACTGAGGCAAAACGCTTAGTCATGTACCCCCAACTCCAAAAACACCAAATGACCTCTCGATTTTTTCGTACAGCACGGAATCAATCAGTCGGACCCCTCCACGACCATGCCCTGCGCATTGGGAACACCTACAAGAATGACACCGCGAGGCACACGGACACTCTTCACCTTCATGCACCCAAAGACATTGACTTCCCGGATGTTAGGGCAGGCTCGGAAGATCGAACCCAAGACAAAATCAGTCACCTCTTCACAGAAGCTGATCTCCAGTTCTTTCAGCTCGGGGTATTGGGCATTCTCGTCAAAGACCTCTTCAAAAGCCTCCCGAGAAATATGCCGGCATGCATGAATGTTGAGGTACCGAAGGTGACGACCAGAGTGAGCCATCAATGCTTTGAAGCCGTCACTGCAGAGACCAATGCTGTCAGGGTTTTCTCGAGGCCTACTCGCGTCCACCTGTCGACACTTTTGGAGGTCCACAAATTGCAGTGGAGGGTTGTCCCAATTGGTGAACAACTCAACAAATCCAAAGTCAGTCATGGTCTCACAATCAGTGATGCGTAGCTTGGCGAGAGACCGACAGTTGTCATGAATGGCTCGCAACACGGCATCGTCTATACTAGGGACAACCTTGAGAGACAGAGTCTGAAGTTTGGCACCGATGCTTCGGATGATTTTGACGTAAGCATCAGATCGTGTCTTGTGCAGCAGCTGAAGTCCGAGATGTTCCAAGGATGCCAAATCTGCAATCGTCTTCACGCCATCATTGGTGAGCTTCTGGTTGTTCTCAACCTTGAGTCGTTTCAAGTTGGGGCAGTGATCTCTCAGCATGGCTATACTGTCATCACCAAAATGATTGTCGGTATAGTATACTTGAACGCCCTTCAACGATTGGCCCTTGGCTTGCATGAACTCGTGCCACTTCTCTTCACTCAAAAGGTTGGCCCCATGAAGATAGAAGGTCTCCAACGCGGTGTCACGAGTCAGCAGATAGTCCATGACCTCATCCTTGAATTGAATGCCGCATCGAATCTTGAGGTGTCGAAGTCGTGGGGCGGTCTGGAAAATTGACATGTAGTCAAATTCGGTCAGCTTCGAACCATCGTAGATATGAACATCTTCGGTGTTTGGTTGAACGAAAAGAGGCAGAGTCTCGGATTTGAGAAGTCGGCGTTTAGAAAACATTCGTGCAATCTTGTCAACGAGATGGTCTGGTAGGTCTCCGAGACTGTCAGCCAGATCAACATTCTTGGCCAGGGTCTGAACACAAAGAGTAGCCAAGCTCTTGGTACCGACATCGCCATCTAGGATTCGGCTCTGAATCGCACGACGTCTGCCAACACCACCAACGGCAGACTGCTTCTTAGCCTTCTTCTTTGGTGCACCTTGTCGTTCCTTAGCTATCTCCCGTCCGCAAGGAGAACACAGCAGTCCGCCATTAGGTCCAGCGACCGAGTATGGCGTCACAGTGAATCGTTTGTCACAGATTTCGCAGTTTTCCATCTGTCCTGGCAAAGGACCAGTACCCTCTTCCATGATGGCGCGGGCAATCTCATCGTCCGATTCGTCGGTGTTCTTCTTACGCTTCCTGAAAGCCTTGCTCTCCTTGATCTTAGCGAGCTTCTTCTGTTCCTCCAGTTTGCGCTTTGAAGAGGCTTCATTCTTGTCGCTGCGACCCGCACGACGTCCAGAAGTGGCGCCAGCTGCAGAAGACTCCCCGTTGCCATTCACATCTTCCTCAGCCGACTCCTCGGCAGCAGCTTGTCGCCGGCGAGCGTCAGCAGTGGAGCGAATCTGAGCAGCGGAGATGTTATGCGACTGAGATGTGGTCAGTATACTCGTGATTGCGTCATGGCAGTAAACTCACGGCCAGGAAATCAGTTAGAGCTGATTGACTATTAATGATGTTAGTGTATATGGTTTAGGGCCATGGTTGAACTTACGGCCCATAGACAGCACGAGCAGGTCGGTTAGGTTGATTCCCATTCCCATCCCCATTTTGCCCGGTCTGTCCATTCTGGCCGTCTTGGTCTTGGGCGTTCTGATTGTTGCTCCTTGATCGCGCCCTGCAGATATGATAAGCTTATCGCCACCCAGAGTAATGACGTTGGTGAGAGAAGCCTACATGGTTGACGAAAAGAGTGATACGCCTTCTTAAACGAAAGATTTGCCCAGGGAAATATTCCTTAAGCGTTTGCGACAATGACGAGAACCTAAATAAGGGCAGAAAAGGAAAAGGTAAGCTTGAAAAGGAGTCGGCGCAAAAAGTGAATTCATGCGACTCGAGCAGGTACAGTGGCGTTCCCGCTGCCGCCCCCCTCGCACGAGATTGACACCGTGTCACGTGACTAAATCGCCTTTCCGATGGACTTTTCTTGGTGGCAAATCGAGGATCAGGTACGATGCACCCCAATCAGATCGACAATTTAGGCCCCCTTGCCCCTGACACGTGCCTTCGCGTAGCGGGGTGTTCCTTCCCGACACTGTGAACCGTGAATCGTGAATTGCGAACAGGCGTTGGGTCTGTCTGAACGGCTAGAAACGCCCCCCGAAAAAGGAGCAGGTGGCGACTTGCCTCAAACTTCCATCTTACTTTTTTCCCCTTTCGTCTTTATTTTAGTTTCGTTCATCTGGTTTCAAAGACTCTTTCTATTGACATATTCCTGTCAATTGCAATTGTTTGACTGCTTCACTGTTTGTTTGCTGTTGCCCGCAGTGACTCCGTTTGTAACTGCCCATTCACGGTCACTTACCATCGCTGCGTTTACACCTGTGCATTAGTAGGCTGCCCAAGTACCTATTATCAACAGGAAAGGGTTTCCGCAACTGCCGCCCTTTGCCTTCCATCATCAGGCTTCCAGCTTAGGATTTTACTTACCTACTCTATTGAGAGAATTAAATCTCCAAAGATTTCTTTCTTATTTGTTAATCATCGTGCAGCCATCTCTCATCCCATCAAAGCCAACATTGCACCCCTGCACGGGCTGACATCATGGCTCGCGGTCGCCCTTCGACTCGGGGCGTTCCCAAAGACTCGTCGACGACAGATGGTGAGTGTCTTGTCGATAAAAATATTTTAACAGTACTAACAAGTATTAGTCTCTCGAGAGCCATCTGTTGCATCTGGCCGAATGACCCGTTCAGCTGCAACAAGAAGTCAAGCTGCTTCATCTGCATCGACTCCGGCCCCAAGCACAGAAGTACAGGCGGCTTCAGGGTCACGACCAAGAGGTCGGCCCAGAAAGAGTGTTACTGCTATTGATGCATCCCATGCTGCACAGTCACCCACTCCTGATGTCGTCCCTGCTAGACGACGCGGACGTCCAAGCAAGACTCTTGTCGCCAAAAGCGAGTCTGTGTCTTCAGTGCCCACCCCCAAGGATCTCGACTCGGAGAGTGGCTATTCAACTCCAGCTTCGAGCAAAGTACCCACCCCCGCGGCAGGCGGCAATGTCAAAATTGAAGTTGTGGTTCCTGGTACTTCTACTTCATTTGCTCCTGATCGCGAAAGGGAGCTGCGCAACAGTGCCTATTCGATGAAGGCAAGGGGCAAGGGCAAATCACGAATGATAGCAAATTCCGATGACGACGACGATCTTCTTAAAAATTCCCAGGACGCACAGGTGGCCCGTCGTCTTCAGCGAGAAGAGTTCAATCAGTCATCAACCATTCCTTCGCCAATTCTTCCCTTTCGCCGAAGTGCCAGGTCGTCTTTGTCTACCACTATTCCTGCCCAAACTTCAGTGAAGCGAGAACGGGCGTTGACTGACACGACCGTCAAAAGAGGCCGTCCACCAAAAAAGCAGCGAATTATCCCTGACTCCAACGATGAAGATATCGACATGGATGCTGAAATCGCCGCTGCAGCGGCGCTAGATTCGGAAGAGCTCTCATCACTGAGTTCACATGGGGACGAGGAATTTTCGGAAGATGATGGTAGTGAGGGAGACGGAGATGAATATGCCTCCAGCGACGACGAGCCGCTCAAATCTCGAAAGTCAAGGGGGAAACTTCCTGCACGCGCCCTCACGAGCACAGCATCTCGTAGCAATGGTATTGCCACTACAGTGTCGCCCTCCAACATAACAGCTGCGCTTGATCAGGGCCCCTCAGGCGACGAACTTGATGCTTTGGAGAACGAGTTGGGGCTTGTCGGGTCATCTGACTATGACAACCTCACATCCGCCATTGACACCGGTACTAGTGATACTGATGGAGATGGTGCCAGAGCCAACGTTGCTGCTATCTCTCGGAGCCGACGAGGTTTCAACTCCACCCAGGGTCGAAGCAAGCGCCACATTAGGGAACGAGAGCGTTTGGAAAAGAACCATCCTGAGATCAAAACAATGTGGCAAGACTTGGAGGACAGACCTGTTCTCAAGGCCGGAAAAGCAGCCCAGCCACAAAACATCTCACGCCAACTCAAGCCGTTTCAGCTTGAAGGTCTGGCCTGGATGATGGAGATGGAAAAAGGAGAGTGGAATGGTGGATTACTCGGCGATGAAATGGGCTTGGGCAAGACTATTCAGGCTGTATCTCTGATAATGTCAGATTACCCTGCAAAGCTCCCATCGCTGGTGCTCGTGCCCCCCGTTGCTCTGATGCAATGGCAATCGGAGATCAAGTCGTATACTGACGGCACCTTGAAGACTTTCGTTTATCACGGTACGAACCAAAAGACCAAAGGGATAACCGTCAGTCAGCTCAAGAAATTCGACGTGATTATGATGTCGTATAACAGTCTAGAGTCCATCTACCGCAAGCAAGAAAAGGGCTTCAAGCGCAAGGATGGGATTTACAAAGAGAAGAGTGTCATTCACGCCATCAACTTTCACCGGATCATTCTGGACGAGGCACACTGCATCAAGACGCGAACTACCATGACTGCCAAAGCATGCTTTGCTCTCAAGACCAGCTTCCGATGGTGCTTGACCGGCACACCTCTTCAGAACCGGATTGGCGAATTTTTCTCTTTGATTCGCTTCCTGAACATCGCTCCCTTTGCATCTTACCTTTGCAAGCAGTGTCCTTGCTCGATGCTTGAATGGTCTATGGATGAACATAGCCGCTGCTCTGGTTGCAAACACGCAGGTATGCAGCATGTTTCAGTTTTCAACCAAGAGCTTTTAAACCCTATTCAGAAGCACGGCAATCGTGGTCCTGGCAAAACGGCTCTCGGACGCTTACGGTTGATGACGGATCGCATCATGCTGCGTCGACTGAAGAAGGACCACACCAACTCTATGGAGTTACCTGTCAAGGAGATCTATGTTGATCGTCAGTTTTTTGGCGAAGTTGAAAATGATTTTGCCAACAGCATCATGACTAATGGTCAGCGCAAGTTTGATACCTATGTTGCACAGGGTGTTCTCCTCAACAACTATGCCAACATCTTTGGTCTCATTATGCAGATGCGACAAGTTGCCGACCATCCCGACTTGCTCTTGAAGAAGAATGCGGAGGGGGGGCAGAATATTCTCGTCTGCTGCATTTGCGACGAGCCGGCCGAAGATACGGTGCGTAGCAGGTGCAAGCACGACTTTTGCCGGGCTTGTGTCGGTAGCTACGTCCGCTCGACAGATGAACCTGACTGCCCTCGTTGCCACATCCCGCTGTCGATTGATCTCGAACAGCCGGAAATTGAACAGGACGAGAATCTCGTCAAGAAGAACTCTATCATCAATCGAATCAAGATGGAGAATTGGACCTCCTCATCCAAGATCGAACTTCTTGTTCACGAGCTACACAAGCTCCGTTCTGACAATGCCTCGCACAAGTCAATCATCTTCTCTCAGTTCACCACTATGTTGCAGCTCATTGAGTGGCGTCTGCGCCGAGCTGGTATCACTACAGTGATGCTTGACGGCAGCATGACTCCCGCTCAGCGACAGGCTTCTATTGAGCACTTCATGAACAACGTGGACGTTGAGTGCTTTCTCGTTTCACTCAAGGCCGGTGGTGTGGCGCTGAACCTAACCGAAGCCTCTCGAGTCTTCATTGTTGATCCGTAAGTTTTCCGATTATCCCCCCGCGATCTTGACTAACCACTATATAGGTGGTGGAACCCGGCTGCGGAATGGCAGTCTGCTGACCGATGTCATCGTATCGGCCAAACTCGCCCCTGCACAATTACCCGCCTCTGCATTGAAGATTCGGTTGAAAGTCGAATGGTGCTGATCCAAGAGAAGAAGACCAACATGATCCATTCCACTGTCAACGCCGACGATAAGGCTATGGAATCGCTCACCCCACAGGATATGCAGTTCCTTTTCCGTGGCTCTTAAGCGAACTGGAACATTTTGACAGTACATTTTGGTAAAAGGGCACATTTGAAATGATGTATTATTTTAACTTCCACGACTAATCCCTGTCTACCCATAACATCCCATGGGCAGAAGTATTTACACTTTGTGGCACCGTGGCCACCAGATCAACTGGGATCGGATAAGTAGCAAAGGAGTTAGGCGCCAGGACCATGGACTGTGTTATATAGAGTACGACGTTGGTTCATTTTGGTATTCTCATGTGTATGTTTACGAGTTAGTGAATAAATAGACACCTCTGAGTTAACAGGTATTCGTCTGGTGAAGTTCTGTCGGAACATATACAATTCAAGAGTGCACTTCAAGAGTGCATACATGCGTCGAGGTCGCCAAGATTTACCACCACAACGATTTCCAAGAAGGACATTATGTTAGCATTGAAAATCTGTCTAACTGGTCTATGTAGTTCTTTTCCTTTCTTTTTTCTGAGTGCTTTCATGCGAACAGGCATGCTGTAGTTGCCATCCATTCTGATGGATTTCAAACCATATGAACAAAAAGATTCTCCAAAGAGAAAACGAAAGAAACGTGTTTGGCTAGACAGTCAGGTCTAGCATGAGATCTGACCTTTGGGAAATCACAGTCCAAGAAGGGCCTTGGCACCAGGCTCGCTGCAGACGTAGATGACGTCGTGGGCGTTGGAAAAGCCGTTGAACTGAGTGGCAGAGCACTTGGTGTATGCGCCCATGTCCTCAAAGTAAAGCCAGTCGCCGACGTCAAGAATGGGGTCGAAGCGAGTGCTGTCAGTGATGCGATCGATACCGTCGCAGGTAGGGCCCCAGATGGAGTACTCGAAGCCCTCACCCACAGGAGTGGGTTCGGCAGCGGCGGTCTCGAAGAGGGTCTTACCAGAAGCGCGGAGGATCTTGGCAGTGGGCTGCTGGTGGTCGAACATGATGTTGGAGAAGTTTCCATAGACACCGTCGTTGACATAAAGCATGTAGCCCTTGCCATCGAGAGTAGGGTCCTCGACGGTGCGGCGAGCGATGATGTTGCAGGCAATGGTGAAAGCCGTAGCAACATAGTAGCGGCCGGGCTCGGCGATGATCTCGACGCCGCTGTGAGGCGGGAAGAATTCGTCGAGAGCGCCGCGAAGGACGTTGGCCATGGCCTCAAAAGTGTCGCCACAGAAGCCACCACCAACGTCAAGGGTGCGCATGGCGAAACCAAAGTCGCGTGCCTGCTGGAAGACAGTGTGGGCGTCGCGAACGGCCTTGAAGAAGGCAAGAGGGTCGGAGGCACCAGAGCCAACGTGGAAGCTGACGCCAACAACGTTGAGACCAAGGTCCTTGGCCAGGGCGAGGAGAGCCTCGGTGGTGTCCATGGCAGCACCAAACTTCATGCTGAAGCGGCATAGGGACTCGCTGTCGTCGGTCATGATGCGGAGGAAGAGCTCGGCTCCTGGGTAGAGCTTGGCGATCTTGTAGAGCTCGTCGGCATTGTCAAAGGTCATCTGCTTGACGCCCACAGACTTGACGTATCGGACATACGAGTTAGTCTTACAGGGCTGGGCGTAGATGATGCGGTCGGGGCTGAGGCCTGAAGCCAGAACCTGCTCAATCTCGGTCTTGGAGGCACAATCGAAGCCGGTGCCGAGCTCAGATAGAAGCTTGATGATCTGAGGATCGGGGTTGCACTTGACGGCTGGTGCATGTGTTAGTTGCTGTGGAACAAGACATGTTACACGAGAGGGTGATGTTGTGCTTACCATAGAAGGGCCGGACTCGAGGGAGATTCTTCTTCCAGCGGAGATGCTGGCGGTAGACCTCGCCGAGGTCGGCAACGAAGAAGGTATCTTCGTCGCCAGGCTCACACATCTCATGATCAATGGCCTCCACGCGCTGGTGGAGAGCCTGGCCGATGAGTTGCTTGGGGGTAATCAAGTCATGTTGCTCAATAGATTCCCGGAGAATGGGTTTCTTTAATGCGATATGAGGGTGATTGACATTGTGGTTATAAGTGTCGAGAACAGCAGTTGCCATAACCATATCCCAAAAAGTTGCGGGGGTTTTGTTCTGGGAGTTTTTGACGAGCGATTGAGTCCAGAGACTGATTGACTTGACGTGCAGCAAGTGTGTTGTTGTGAGCGTGGTAATATAGAATAAAAGGGTCAACCGAAGATTCGGATGGTGTTAAGGCGGTCGGGAACGGTAATGAACTGATCCCTCGGTGATTTGGCGAGGCCTCCTCGACTCTTCCTCGGCGAGAGGAAGAACCTCTAAGTACCTCCTATGCGGCAGCTGACGGGTGTCGAAGAACGACGGGGGAGGGTAGTCGGGTCTTGGATCGTGCAAGACAGAAAGATCGAGGAGCTTATCGTCGAGCAGCAACAGCAGCGGGAGGGGGGATCGCGTTGATGATGTGGGAGGGCTTGCAGAGGCTGAAATCTTTGTCACTGACGAAGCTCACGGCCGGAGGAGCCGTAGTGAAGATGGTGCCTTTTAAAGACCAAAGGCGGGTCAAGTTTTGGTGGAGGTGTTGAGCAGCTTGGGAGAGTTGCTCAAACGAAGACGATTTTGCTTGTCGGTACCAACGGGTTGGTACTGTTTAATGGTTACAGAAAGTATAAGATTTGTCGTTGACACAGAGTAGGTAGTCGGGGAAGAGGGGGGAGAAGGAAAAAATGTATGGGGGGGAGACGGAGCCCTTTTTATCTAGTCTTGTCCAAGCACAGAAAAGATGGAGGTTGTTGTTTTTTTCCCTCCTTCCTTGTAAGCAAAAGCAAGTCTGTGCTGATTCTATTTCCAGTGGTTGGTTCGGCAAGGGGAAAAAAAGGTGGAGGTTCCTGGTTCTAAGAGGCAATGCAAGCCAAGTCTAGGTCTAGGTCGTTCGGTCGGGTCGCTTCAAGATCTCCATCGAGGTGAGAGAAATTTTTATCTACCCTCCACTGTGACGTTTACAAGAGGGGCAGTATCTTGCAGGGGAGTGATTCAGGTGGGTAGACGTGCCTGGCTATCAACTCCAACAGAAGGATAAATACCGACAGTAGAGTATAGATACTTGTCAAGACTAATAATTACAGGCTATAACAATGTTCAAGATTCTTACTCAAGAGTCCATCCAAAATAACATGTGGCATGACCTCCTCGTAAACACCACCCAATCCGGTTCTGCAAATAAATTGGCGGTGATGATCCATCTCGATTCTTATATAGCTATCCCTGGTTCAGGCCCCCCTAAAACCCCCGCGCTAAACCCAACTCAAACCCAGGAAGGACGGACGGCACAATGTTACCGTCGGCCGTCTTTTGAATTCTGTTTGTGGCGCTGTTGTCTCATGGACAGTTCTCCAGTATCTCGGGAACATAAAAAGAAAGGAAAAGAGAATAGGATTATGTGTATAAGCACATGGAACGCAATGTAATGTACATGAGGCCTCCTGGTATAGAAAATCGGATCCCGTTTCCTTTCCGGGTCTTATACACGATAGTACATCAACAAGTTCCATGTTGACCGACAGAGTCACCGTCAATTACAATGGAGGCGTCATGTCAATTCTCAGAATGCCAACTTCCAAGACCACTAAGCAGACTTGAGTCCTGGTAATTCCCTCAGTAAAACAAAAAACAGTCACAGTCACCGCACGACTCACCCGACAAGACAAGCCTGGGCGGGAACATGCCCCAGCCTTACGCGGTCAGGCACCATTAGCTAACTGGACCCCCTGGACAAAAATCACGGACAGACCCAGTCAAAGCTTAACTTTCACATCGTCATGTTCTCCATCAAGAGGTCCATTAATGCCTCTGCATGTATGTACATAGGTTTCCTTGTAAATTATTCAACAAATCGGCTTTGTATCCGGTCGCAAGAATAGCATAACGTAAACACTACCCATATATCTGGCAACTTTTGGATACATGGCAACATCAAAGGAGAAGACTCAAAACACATGAGATGAGTGCTTTAGCCAAAATATCTGCTTGTTTATTTTCCAATGTACACGGACATCTAGGTCTTGATATTCTGATATATCACGAACCTATCTATATTCATGTCAATGTTTAACTACCACATGTACTCTGCTCTTTAGTCCAGTAAATCCATCGCTCAAGGACTCCGGCTCTGATAGAACGAGCTACCTTCTCTTCTTTTCAACCCGTCACCTCAAATCTCTTCGTCCATATCTCCGTCCCATCTACGCCAATCATAAAACCGCATCGTGCTTGGTGCTCTCGCTCCGCAGCCTCGAGGGTTCCTATAGCATAGCCAGGTCGAAAAGTAGTTTCGAGAGTCAAGATATACAGAAAGTAAAGGAGAGGGGTTTATATATGTTCTTGCGTTGCTCTGTGATCTTTAAGCCATCGAATAGGCAAAAAGATGTATCGTATCTGAACGCGTGTCGAGAGGTTAACCTTCCTCGTATTCAAAAACAAGTTTCCGCTGCGAAGCAACGTGAGGAGAGTCATTTATGCTTTGTTCATCTGTGTAGTCTACACTTCATCGTACATGTTGTCATATAGCTGGAACTGCTTCGTCCAACCTTTTAGCACACTGCCGCTTCCATCTCTAGTGCCGTCATAAGCTCTTTAATCGTAAATCCTTTACTCGGCGCCCTTGACGTCCATCTCGCGAATCTGCCACTCGCCGTCAACCCATGACTGCTTCTCTCCAAGGAAAGCCACTCGGCCTTCTCCCTTGGCCAGTCCGTCGACAAGGTAACGCTGCGCGGCCTCGCGAACCTGATCCTTGGTAACATCCAGAAGCTGTTCACGCTTCTTCTGCTTCATCTCTTCGGTGATGCCTGACAGGAAACGGCCCATGCCCTCCTGGTTCACAGACTTGGGTGCATCGACTCCTTGGAACACAGATATCTTGGCCTCCTCCAAATCGCGATCTGTCCACTTCTTATCAACAGCCCATTGGCCAGCATTTCGCATGATGCTAAGGGTATTCTGAGGGTTGGGATCCCGGTAAGAGTAGAAGCCGAAGAGACCATCCAGGGCTCGAGAGTAAGCACCGCCACCATATGCGCCACCCTTCTCACGGATCTCGTGATGAAGATGTTTGTGTGTGAGAAGCTGTGACAAAATTTGAAGGGGTGCTCCCTCTGCTGATGTGTATGAAGTGGTCGGTACTGACAATCCGCCGTAGTAGACTTGGTAAGGTAGAGGGTAGAAGGTCTTGCTATCCTTGGGAAGCTGTCGGGGTGAAGGGTTCTTCAGGTTCAAGGGGTCGCGAGAAAGGTTACCCACAAAGTTTTGCAACGATGCCCCGTTCGCCGCAACGCTCTCCGAGCCACAAGTGATTGCGGTACGGAGATTTCCACCGCCAAGGGCAAGGTTCTGAATCTGCTTTAGCTTAGAGATGACGTCCTCAAGCTTATCCGTCTCAGGGCGGCTAGCCAGCGAAGTCACCAGTTGCACTTGTGAAAGACCAGACACCTGCTGTCGCAACCACGCTGATCGGGTGAGGCCAGACTCTGCGCTTCCCATGGCAAACCTGTGTCCAGTTGATGCAATATCGTTGACAACACCGTCAGCAGAAGCCTGGAGAAGCTGGCGAATTCTCAGGGCGGCTTCAGGGCTGTCAAAGTCGGTTCCCAAAACGAGCTTCTCGATAATGTCAAACATGACAGGAACGTTGTGGTCCAATGCCATACCAGTAAAGATGATGCCCTCACTGGCAGCATGGAAATCCGTGGGAGATGGTGTGCAGTGGTATCCGACCGAAACGCCGCCAGTCTTGAGCTTGATCAAATCCTCAAGCTGTTCCATGTTCAAGTCCTTGGTACCGAGACGCATGATGCTGTCAGTGAACAAAGGAACCAACTCACGAAGCTCATCTGGCAAGTTCTCCAGCGTGTTGATGGCACGGAAATATGTCAAGCCGTTAGTGGGTGCCTCGTGCCATTGGATCTTGGTTCCGTTAGCGTTCTCGTCTCGAACAACAACAGCCTCTTTGCTTCGGGGAATATCCTTGACATGGACAGTTGGCAAGCAACCAAGATCTTCCGTGTTCGTCTTGTTCTGCTCAACCAACAATTCTTGCTCTTGCTTCTCAAAGTGCTTTCGCGCCTTCTCCTCGCTTCCAGCCTCCTTAATCGCCGCCTGAATTCTAGTTGAAAGCCTCTCCTGCTCCTCCTTCACTAGGTCTTCGCCATATGTTGTTGAAGGAGCCATGGTGAAAGTCAGAGTGTTGTCGTTAAGGAGGTACTTATCAATGAGGCCCTCCAGATAGTTGCCCTCAGCCATCTTGGCTTGGAAGCCATTGATGGTGTCATTCCATGCCAATGAGTCAAAAGGATCGACACCGTTGAACCACTTTGGCTTGAGACGGTTCAGCATAGAGAAACCAAAGTTGGCAGTCTTATGCTTGAGTGACAGCTCCAATTGGTGCAGTGAACCATCAATCTTCGTCTTGTCAAAGCCCTTGCTGCGCGCATCTCTCAGGATCTGCTGAACCTTCTCCTTGAGCTTGGGCACGTCGCCCTCCTGGACACCAGTCAAACCAATGGAGAAAATTCCCTTCTTAGCAGAACTGTCATAACCAGCGTTGGGGCTCCAATCAGCTCCCATACCAGCCTCAATAAGACCACGGTATAGAGGAGAACCGTAGCCATCCATTAAAAGGGTGGAGAGGAGCGCCAGAGAGAATGATTCGAGAACGTCAGTGGTGTCGCCCATGATCCATGAAACGGACGTCTTGTACTGGCGATCTGGGTCGACAAGAGGGTCGAGGGGACCGTAGAGAGTTACTTCCTTAGGGCCGTTGAGAGTGACTGGCTCATGGATTTGCTTGTCACCTTGGATCTTCTCGAAGGCTTGGAGCTGCGCATCAACTTGCTTCAGGTGATCGATTAGGGGCATATCACCATAGGTAAAGACCTTGGCGTTGCTGGGGTGGTAGTGTTCGGCATGGAACTTTTGCAGCTGCTCGTACGTGAGGTCGGTGATTTTCTGGGGGTCGCCACCTGAGTTGTTGATATCAGGGAAGATGTGATCGTGGAATCGGATATAGTATAGATAGCCAGCATCCGACATTTGGCCCTTCATCTCGTTGTACACAACACCCTTGAACACCAGCTTCTTGCTCGCCTCATCCTCAGCAAGGGGATTCTCCGGGCCAATTCGCCAGCCCTCCTGGGTAAAGTCGGACTTTTTGAGCAGCGGATGCAATGTTGAATCCAGATACACTGACATGAGGTTCTTGAAATCTTGCGCGTTGGTTGTTGCGAAGGGGTAGAAGGTGTGGTCCGAGGCTGTGAAGGCGTTCATGAAGTTCGATAGCGTTCGTGGTAGCATCTTAAAGAAGGGATCCCGAATGGGGTATCTAGAGCTGTTAGTCTTGAATCCTTACATGTTTATGCCGGCTGGGCGATTCGTACTTTTCGCTACCGCACAGCGTCGTGTGCTCGAGGATATGAGGAATACCAGTATCATCCGGAGGATTCGTCTTGAAGCCGATCGAGAAGACATTGTTGCTGTCGTCACGAGCAATGTGAAGATAATCTGCACCGGTCTTGTCGTGTTGGAGGTGTAGAGCCGTCAACTCGAGCTCTGGGACATGCTTGGATCGAACAAGGGTGAAGCCATGGAGCTTCTCGCCGGGTTTGGGGAATTGTGACAGCTCCGTCACGGCCTTGCGAGCGCCAGCAGCGGCGTTGCGAAGCATTATGGTGTAGAAGAACAGAAATGAAACTAAAACAAAAGATAATAATACAATAGACTCGAATAAATACTGTACAAATCGTGGTGACCCGAAATCTATATCAAACGAGATGAGTTAATGTCGTTAAAGAAGCAACGGAGATTTTGCTGCACGTAATGATCCGAAAAAAGTGGAAGGGTCTGCTTTGTAACCAAGCGTTACCTTAGTAGATGGAAGGCCCGGTCCAACCCACGTCAGTTGCCAAGTCCCCATGCCGTAATTGTGGGTGCTCCAGTGGCACCAGTCAGTGGGAGACCGCTGTGCGATAGTGCAGAGCAAATTTCCGCTACTAACAGATTGGGTACTAGCAGGTTTGACAGCCGTAAACACCCATCTTTGCTAGTCTCCTAGCAAGTACTAGCAGGCACCACAATGTTCCATGGCAAAACCTATCCATCCTCCAAGCCTCCATGAGCCCTCCATCCTGTCACATCCTAGCGACTGTCAAGTATCTTAAATGTCCAACAAACCCTGGTTTCTACGCAGTGCGCCTTAAAGATCTACTACAGGTCGCACCGTCGTTGTTCAGCATTGATACATATTGCTATTCCACACGAATAATATCGAGGTACGAAGATATTGACTTCTCCATCCACTCAACGTGCCTCTCCTCTCTGCGCTGCAAGTGTATTGCATGGTGGTCAATTCTTGCGTGAGCCCAACTAACATCACCCGCTCGTACCACAGCAGATACCAAAACATTGGTTTGCTTTATCGTTTGCCCATTATCACGATTTCGACCCTGCCGATACGGTGACAGGTCCCTCCTCCACCTGCGAACATCGACAATCATCCCGCTTCGATGCCCCCGGCTCTTCCTCACCTCGTGACCCCCGCCTGAACGATTGTCGTCCGTTACCTTGGCCTCCAACTTTGCTCAGTCGGCGATGACTACGGGCCAGTTGGATGCTCATCTAACTAACGGGCACAACGGCCACGCTCATCCACCCGCAACAGCCAAGAAAACCAAAGGAAAGAAAAATATGCCTAATGACGAGGCTTCGCGCCTGCTTCATGCGCGTATATCGCAGCTGGAGCAGGATGCTGCGGGAGAGAAGGATCAAGAGTTAGAGATTGGTGCGTCTGACCTCGTTGTCTACAGCGGCGACCCCCAGCGAACAAGAAACGATGTATGCTGATTCGTGGACGCCACAGAACGTGAAGTTAAGAGGGCGAATCGAGATCTTCTTCAGCAGGTTTCTAAGATGGACAATATGCAGAAGATCGATCACCTTACTAAAAGATCCAGCGAGCTACTGGCCGATATGCGACGACTAGAGCGTGAGAATCAGAAGAACAAGCGACGTGGAGACAACCTGCAGAAGGAGAGAGATGCAAGCCGAACGGAACTTAGCAAGACCGTAGGTTTGAGAGAGAAGTTGGAGAAACTTTGTAGGGAATTGCAACGTGATAACAACAAGATGAAGGTTTGTTACATGGTCGCTTCGCAACGCCCGGTGACTAACCTTGTGGACGTCAGAATGAGAACAAAGAACTTCAGACAACCCAGAAGCGTAATAACACACACTGGGACGAGAAGTACGCAACTCTATTATCGAAGCTGGAAGGGTACCAAGAAGAAAAGGATACGCCAAAGAAACAAGTTGTAGACATGGAAGTCGACGAACTGTAAGGCTTTGCGTGCTATTCGAGAGCTTACCCACTAACCCTTGCATCACAGTTTCCGGGTCCGCTTCAAGTCCTTTATCGAGCAATATGAGTTACGAGAGCTGCATTTCCACTCGCTGATGCGTACCAAAGAACTCGAGGTCCAGTACCACATGGCGCGATACGAGAGAGAAAAGAAGAACGCCGAAGCAGAATCAACCAAGGCTCGACACCTCCAAGGACAAGTCCAAGCGTTTACTAAGACCGAAACTGAGCTTAGAAATCAACTCAATGTGTACGTGGATAAGTTCAAACAGGTGAGTGGGCACGAGCAGGATAGTTCGGCCTGTTGACTAAGCGCACAGCAGGTAGAGGATACCTTGAATAACAGCAATGACTTATTTTTATCGTTTCGCAAGGAGATGGAGGACATGTCCAAGAAAGGCAAGCGGTTAGAGAAGGAGAACGAGGCTTTGAAGCGCCAAAAAGAGGCGACGGCCGCCAACATCATCCGCATGGCCGAAGAACGGCAGGACTGGAAGAAGAAGACGGAAACCGCCGAGAAGAAGACCGAGAAGCTCAGGAGCATCATCCAGCAGATGCAGCAACAGGGCCGTAAGGTGCCACCCGGCATGGTCAACACTGTCGAGAGCGGTTACTCGGATAGTCACGGAGGAAACGAGGGCGACGAGAGTGACTACTCCGACGAAGAGGGCGAGGAAGAAGAAGAACTTAGCGAGTTCGACGACGATACAGAGGAGGAAACACAAGGCAACGATCAAGCGACGCCAGTAGCATATGGTCCTGAGCGTCCTCCTCAGCCAGTTGTCTCTGCCGCAACAAACGGGCACTAGGAGGCCACCCAGGAAGAGATTCAAGCTGCAGCCAGAACTAGTGATGGACGGCCAGCAGTTGACTCTGATATATTGGCTGCGGATCTAGCCTTTATGAACGAGTACATCAGAGGTATGTCACGTGTGGAACTCGATCAACTCATCGAAGCGATGGTTGACTACTTCGAGGGACAAGCGAATGGTGACTAGTTGGCTATCCGGAATGGTTTCTTGTTAGCGATGCTTTTGTTTCGTTTCTACTCTTGATGTAAGAAGTACTGTCGTAGCTTGGCATTATTCAACTTGGACGTCCTCGCTCTACTTGAAGCCGTGTGCAAAGTGAGACATGTGTGAAGTCAGCGATTGTACCAGATTAAACTCTTGAGATAGGGCAATTGGGTCAATTGAATGATGTAAGCTATCAGAGACATTCTTTAGAGCACGATGCTACCAAAATACATCATTTGAGCTGTGTTCGTGCTGTAATTGCTACCTACCTACCTACCTGGTACAGCGGAATCGGGATATCGGGGAATATCACCCCCGACATACATTAGGCCAGATCTACGCATCCCACTTTGATAAGCCGTGCAACGGGGGTCGCATAGTTTCCATCTTACAACTACAGTCCAAGGTATACGGTTCATCAACAACACCGCAATCATGGATTTCCTTCAGGTATGTTGATATCATCAGATAATACACAAAGCGCCCCTTCTGATAGGACCACGTTTATAAATAATCAATGGGTGCTAACTTCTCACAGCGCCTCGCGCGCTTCCTCGATCGCCCGCTCTTCCCATGGAAGAAGCTCATCATGGGCTTCTCAGTCGGCCAATACCTCTTCGAAACGTTCCTCACTCTCCGTCAATACCGCGTCCTCCAGAAAACTAGTCCCCCCGCCGTCCTCTCCAAGGAAGTCTCCCAGGAAGTCTTTGACAAGTCGCAGGCCTACGGTCGCGCCAAGGCAAAGTTCGAAATCGTCAACGGTCTCTACTCTCAGGTTCAAAATATCGCATTCATGCACTTCGATGTCCTCCCCAAGCTATGGTCCTGGACTGGCGATCTTCTTCTCAAATGGGCACCTGCGCGCTTCACCGGCGAGATCAGCCACACCATTGTCTTCGTCTTAACGTTTACCGTCATCAGTCAGCTTCTTCGTCTCCCCTCTTCGATCTACCAGACGTTTGTGCTCGAGGAGAAGTTCGGTTTCAACAAGCAGACGCCCAAGCTCTTCATCACTGATTTGGTCAAGACCCAGGCTCTCACCTTGGTCCTCGCGCCTCCTTTCCTTGCCGGTTTCCTCAAGATCATCCAGAAGACAGGTAACCAGTTCTTCTACTACCTGTGGCTCTTCGTTATTGCTCTTCAGGTCTTCATGATCACCATCTACCCCGTTGCTATCCTACCCCTGTTCAACAAGCTGTCTCCTCTCGAGGATGGTGAGCTCAAGACCAAGGTTGAATCTCTTGCCGCAAGCCTCAAGTTCCCCCTGCACGAGCTCTACGTCATTGATGGAAGCAAGCGAAGCGCCCACTCCAACGCATATTTCTTTGGTCTTCCATGGAAGAAGCACATTGTGATCTACGATACTCTGATTGAGAAGAGCGAGCCCGAGGAGGTCGTTGCTGTTCTTGCGCACGAGCTTGGTCACTGGAAGCTTGGCCACACTACCAGTCTCTTCGGTATTTCTCAGGTGAGCACATGAAACTTAGATAATTCAATCACACAAACTGACAATGGTTTAGGCACACTCTTTCTACATCTTCCTTCTCTTTTCTGTCTTCATCAACAACCACTCTCTGTACTCATCTTTTGGTTTCCTCAAAGAGCACCCCATTATTGTTGGCTTCATCCTCTTCTCCGATGCTCTTGCCCCCATGGATCTCGTTATCAACCTGCTTATGCACATTGTCAGCCGAAAGTTCGAGTTCCAGGCCGATGCTTTTGCCAAGGGGCTTGGCTACCCCGAGCAGCTTGCCCGCTCCCTTCTTAAGCTCCAGATCCAGAACCTCAGCACTATGGATGCCGACTGGATGTATGCCAGCTACCACTTCTCTCACCCTCATCTGTCTGAGCGACTCAACGCCCTTGGCTGGAAGGGATCCGAGGGTGTTACCGAGGGTGTCACGGACAAGTCTCTCGATAACGAGAAGGAGGGTGTCGTCAAGGCCAGTGGACGTGACGAGTTGTAAACCTAGTAAAAAGGAGCGCAACATTTAGAACAGATTTACAATGGCTTTCTAATCAAAAGACTGTTAGAATCAAAAAATGGCCGGGATGGAGCTGGTTATCTAGAAAGGATTGGCCACCCTTAGACACAGTATAGATCCAGACTCAGTGTATAATACAAGAACTAGTTGCTTTTTGTCGCTACGTTTCGCTTCGCATCTAATTCTGGCATTGCTACCGATATATTCTTGAGAAACTCAAGTCTACCTAAGCGCCATTTACCTTGATTCATCTTGTTCGTCATCTAATCATCGGATTCATCAGAATCGTATGACCCCTCTGAACCTTCTAGTTCTTCGTCTTCCTCAGACGACTCTTCTTCCTCACCATCCTCAGGCTTCAGACCATAGTCATCATGGAAGTAGCTGAGCTCGTGTGTCTGAACCTTGTAGCCCATCTCCTTGAATGAAGCCTTCATGCCCTGCGGGAAGTCAGTAAGAGTCAAAAGTCGAATGTGGGGGAAACAAACCTCTTGCATAATCTTGGCGGCAGTGACAACGATGTTGCTCTTGCCAGGCTCGAAACATGGCAGGACAGTCTCACGTAGAGCAGTCTTGATCTCATCAACAGTGACATCTCGCACACGTCGTAGCACTTCCTTGTCCCAATCCTTGGGTAAACCACGCACCACGCCCTGTACAAAGTTTTGCTGAGCGGCACTAGGCATAGTGGATTGCTCATCAGCAAACATGACAACAATCTGACTGATGGTACCTTCAAGTAGGTGATGGTCAATCTCAACTGAACCGTCAGCGATCTTGCTGATGGCCTCCTTGGAGGCTTTGATGGCCTTGTAGGCGTCGGGTGAGCGGTACACATTGTACGAGACGACACCAGAGTTAATATCCCTTGAGAAGTAAACACCGTACGCGTAACCAGCACCTCGGACAGCGTTCCAAAGAGGGCCTTCAGCAGCTTCGAGGTAGCCAATAGCAACCATGATGGAGGCAAGGCGGGGATCGGTATACGAGGCCATGCCCTGGGCTGTTGAAACGGAGTAAGAACTCTCAAGGGTGGTCATGGGGACGATGACTGCGCCAACCGAACCAGGGTTGCGACCTTCGTCATTGAGAAGGCTCACGGGCTTAGGAATATCGATCATATTCTCGGATACGGTCAGGGACTTGGAAAGTGTATCCCAGGTAGTCAAGGGGTCAGGGAGAGTGGCAAGGTTGGCTGTGACAAGGAAACGCAAGTTCTGGAAGGTGAAGAGTGAGTCTCGGATCGTGTTGAACCAACCGACAACCTTTTCAGGCTCCTTCTCAAGAAGCTTCTTGAGTCTCTTCAAGTACACCGCGCGGACAAGTACACGCTTGGCCACAGCCAGTGATGATTTCTCCATGTGGAAGGCAGCGCTGACTTCACTGGCCATGGATTTGCCGTCACGTTTAGACTCAGGGATGTCAGCCAGAGCCTTGGTAACGCTAGCCTTGAGACGCTGAGGGTCGAAAATAGAGTCGAACATCATGGTGCGGATCCATTCGACTGCTGCAGCGTATTTCTCAGGCTCGACCTGGAACTGGATCATGATGCCGTCGGGATCGCCGAGGTAGCGGGCAGAGTTGAGAGCGTAACTGATAGTATCTCTCTCAAGCTCCATGACAACCTGCTCGAAGCCGACCTGCTTACCATCACGCATGATGTGCGTGTTGAAGAAGTTGTCGCTGAAGATGGGCATCAGAGGCTTAAGCTCGTTGGGGACCTGAGAGGTACCAATGTGGATGGAAATGTGCACAAAGTTGGTGGGAACATCCTCGAATTGGATGAATAGTGGAAGCTTGCCTTGGGTTGTTCCATCGATGAGCTTCTGTGCGGATCCGCTGCCCAAGCCAACTGAACGGGCATGTCCAGAGCGAGCAGTATCCGACTCAATGAAGTGGATAGAGTCGGTACCGGGAACGCTCCAACGATCGACGACTTCGGCAGGGATGGGCTCGTCGTTCTTCTTCTTGGCCTCTTCAAGACGCTTGGCAAGTTTCTCGAGACCATCAGGACCCAAGTCTTCCTTACGCTTAGCGATGCGAGCTTCCTCATCCTTCTTCATCTTGGTGGCTAGCTCGTTGGAAGGCTTGCCGAGGATAGAGATATGAGGGGCATCAGCCATCCACTTGCTAAGGAAATCTCGCCATTGCTTGTCCGACCACTTCTCCAAAATATCATACTCCTCCAGATTTTGCAGATCCGCAAGCGTAGATCCATCCCGTTTTCCAAAAAGGTAGTCAGTGATGATGTTTGTTGCGTAGAAAGACTCAGATGTCTCAGCGTGATATTTCACCTGGCGCCTCTCGCGACGGATGCACTCCCTCATATAGTCCATGTCGATGGGCTTGGAAGCAACTTCCTTGAGTAGCTCGATGAGTCGGTTTTCAACAAACTCGAGCTTCTCAGTGGCAACGCCTGTTGGCTGCAGCCAGATGACCGAGTTGGGTCGAGGGTCCGTCCAGTAAGAAACCGAGCTCGCAAGCTCCTCTTTCTCAACCATGACATTCTCTAGAATAGAGACAGAAGAGCCGCATAGATAGGTGAGTAAAACATTCAGGGCAGAAGAGTTAATGAGGTCAATACAGTCGGGACCAAAGAAGCCAACGAGAATCTCACCAACAGACTCGTCCTCCTCGGGAAACTCTGCAGTAACAATCTTGGTTTCGTTAATCTTTGGAGGGGAAGCAGAGTCAATCCAGGGTCTATAAATAGTTAGCAGAAGTATATTTCACAATCCACCAACGACTTACCTCTGGAATGGGGTGTCGAGAGAAGGTATATCATCCTTGATAGACTCTTCAAACTTGTCAAGAATCTGGAGAAGTTCATCCTGGTTGACCTCTCCGACAAGAACCAGACACAAGTTTCGTGGCTGATACATATCTCGGTGGAATTGTCGAATACGTTCAGGAGTGAGAACCCGGAGGGCATCAGTCATTCCACCGGTTTCGTAACGGAAGCCAACGTTCTCGGGGTAGAGAAGACGACGAGCCTTGAGATCCATGATTTCAGAACTGCGAAATTGAACAGCTTGCATTTCGGAATAGACAACTCCAGCATCGTTGCCTTCACCGTCGATGTGCCAAACCTCGGTCACAATACCCTCATCTGTGATGGTAGGCAAGATGACATGCTCGAGATAGACGGGAAGAATTTGGGCAAAACCATCCCAGCCGGCGGTTTCAAGGGTGTACGCTGTGTGATCTGTGGCGGTCCAGGCGTTGGTGTGGGAGTAGGCTCGAGAAGACAGCTTGTCGAGCAGGCCCTTGTACTGGTAGCTCTTGGAACCCATGAAGACGAGATGCTCAAGGGTATGAGGAGCACCTGAATCATCAAAGATCTCGGTGGCTAGGGTGAAGTAGCCATTGAGCTTGGGACCCTTTCGATCGGCAACAACAACCTGCATACCACTGCGGTCTGATACATATTGAGTGATTGTGCAAGGAGCATAGTCCGTCTTGAAGCTTTGGATCTTGCGGAAATGCGATTGTGCCGACATCTTGAAGTGCTTGAGGCCTGTGAGGCGCCAAAGTGAACTTTCCAAGTCAGTATGCAAAGACTATAATGGAGATGAGAAAGCATGTGCTTGTAGAAGAAATTAATGTTGATGGAGTGATGGGGCAAGGTCTATATAGATAGGTACTTAGGCATGTAAAGCCCGTACAAAAGGAAGCTGCAAGAAACAAAACTAATAGAAAGCACAACTAACTCAACACTTGTGGCTGCAAGAGGAAAGCTTGATGTGACCAAATAAGCAGCAATACTAAGCAGAGCAACTATCACGCTAACGACATATTGTGAAGGGGAAGATTTGGGTGACATCACGACTAAGAAAATACTTTGACGATAATGATTGTTCCCAAGTCGGATTCAAGACAGCCTGGAGCTATAGAAAGCTTGGCATGAATTGCATCAAACGAAAAGAACTGACAAGGATTTCAAGAGACTTCCTGAAGGGGAGTGGGCAAAGTTGCTTTGATATACTTCTTCTCGTATAGAGTTGTTACACCCAACAAAGAGAAAAAGACCCCGCCATGGGAAAGTGACTGAGGAAGAAAGAGGGAACAGGATGAAGAAACAAGGCAGCTAAGGCAGAAGTTGACCAGAGTACGTGACACAAAATGAATGCAGTCAGCGTCCAGATGCAACAAGATACTTTTACTCACCTTCGAATAATTGTAGCCGTTGGTAATGAATGTGGTAGTGTTGCTGCAAGTGAGAGCAAGAGAAAGCCCGACGAGCTGCGCGAAGAGGGGTCCAATCAATTGAGCTGAGAATGGACCTACCATAAAAATTACCCCGCTATCAAGGCAGCACAGCGCTTTGGTCTCGGTGTAATCAACAACCACACAATGGAATTCGCAGGGTTAGCTGTGACGATGTATCTGAGAAGAAGAACTGGTAAGATTCCGGGTGTAGAGGGAGGGCATTATATACTAGTAGTAATAAGCAAACAAATATGATGACAACCAACCTGCCTACAATAACACCTATCATGTAAGTAGTACCTACTACTAACCTACCTACCTTAGTACTGAGTGCCCATGTATGACCTCCTGGAAGCAACACAAGCACAAGCCAGACGGTTATCTACCATTCTCAATTCTGGCAGGCACGGGCCTTTTGATATACATACTTTCCATTCATCATCATAAAACAATGCAATCCAAAGCTGGGCTTCTCAAGAACAATATGGTAAGTACAGACCAAAGATGGCCTAAGCTCTCTATTGATTGGTTGTACAGCCGCTAAGCGCGCTTGGGCCAACGCGCAAGCCACGTTGTGGGAAAGTGGCAGGTGCGTACCACATTTTAGGACAGGGAAGGGAAGGGAACTGCAGTGCTGTCATTCATGACGGCACTGCACTGGAAACTTGCCAGCTTGTGGCTGATCTGCTCCTACAACTTGCGACAAACACCACCAACAGCTCATGATTACACTCAAACCAACCATGCGAATATTAATGGCCTGCCTTGAAATCTAGTTCAATGGTTGACTCCTCTACAAAGGACAGACAAACAAATAAACCACCAAGCCAGAGTCACCGATATTTTTGAAGCTATCGCACTACACCACATACTATACACGTATAGCTTCACCACAGGCGATACATTCCCTCGACGACAACCCCGATCAAGCTCACACAATGGCCGCGACGACAGAAAACGCCCCGCAGCAATTGAGCGACGCTCTTGTTGCCTTTTCCCTCGAAGGCCGCTTCCCCGATGATATCTCCGTTCTTCCTCCTGTTTCCGAAACCAACCTGCAACCTGCGATCCAGGCTCTGGCAGAAGCCAAGCAAGGGCTGGAGGTAATATGATTCCGCTAGAAACGAATAGCCATCAACTATAATGCTCACGACGCCCACAGGCCGAGCTACACACCATCAACCAAGAGACAAAACAAGATGTCGACTCATGGGTACGGAATTCAAAGACCTTGCAGGAGGATATTTTCCGCTCAAAAGCGATGGCCAACGAAATTGAACGTCAATCTGAGGCCCCTGCTGTCTCAGGAGAAGCTGTGCAGGACGCAGAAGAAAAGGCAGAGTTTCTCAACCGAGAAGTTCAGTACAGCCAGCAGCTTCACAGTGTATTACAGAGTATAAAGAGCGTTCACCATCTCTTAAATGAGGTCGAGGCTGCTAAGAATGAACGTCGCATCATAGATTCGTTGCGACTTCTCGAGAGTATGTCGTCACAGCTTTCGGCCTGATATGTTGCTGATCATTAAACAGAATCATGGGAAGCGATTGATCAAATAGGTGTTAGCAAGTCTTGCCGAGTGATGAAGCTTTTGGATCTGCGGAGTTTCGAGATTAAATCTGCTATCCATCAGGTTTTCGACCATGTTTGGAAGACACTAATCCATGCCGATATTGAGACTCGTCAATTTGCTGTGTACGACGTCGTTAAGGGTATGAATGTTGGCGCAATATCACGAAGTACTATCGCTAACAAGTCTTAGATGAGCAAGTGACTCTCGCTGACGCTGTAATTGGTCTCCAAGCCTATAAAGAGGTCGATGAGCGTATGGAGCAGCTATGGCGAAATGTAGATGCTGCGATCATATCTCCTCGCATGAATATCAGGAACGACACTTTCTCCTCGATTCAAGCAGACGGGGATGTTCTCAAACTATATGGCGAAGCATCAAGATCAGTCGACGCCCTACTTGCTGATCTAGAAACAACATTCGCTTTCCTCGCTCAAAAACTGCCCACTCCTCTTCTACCACCACTCGGCAACTTCATGATGGCCGACGTGATACCTAAATTGATTGGAGAATGGTTGATTCCAGCTGTGCCCTCGTCACTCAAGGAAATGGACAATTTCCAGGCCATGATCAAAAGGGCCCGGGAATTCTGTCAATCCCTCACTGATAATGGATATACTGGTTTTGCGGATTTACAGAATTGGGTTGATAATGCACCTTCAATATGGTTAGGGAAATGTCGAGAGACAACTCTCGATTCTGTTCGGTCCAAGCTGCTTGACGGTATTGGCGAGTCCAAGCAGGTCGAAAAGGTTGAGAAGCAAATGGTATCGATCGCAGAAGGCAAGGAGATTACCAAGACACCGGGAGGGGCTGGTGCAACTGCCGAAACCGCTGATTGGGGTGCTGATTGGGGCGATGCGTGGGAGGAAGATAACGAGCAGCCCAAGGACGAGAGCAAGCCTACGACGAAGGGATCAGGCTCTACCAAGGCCGATGAAGATGACGGCGCAGATGCGTGGGGTTGGGACGAGGGAGACACCGCTGTTGAGGCTCAAGACACAAAAGAAACTGCCGAGAAGGACGATGAGGACGACAGTGCTGCTGCCTGGGGCTGGGGTGATGAAGATACTGCTCAAGAACCAGAGCAAGCCCCAGCAGCAAAAAGCAAGACTCCACAGGCTCAAGAAGAAACTCGAGAGCTTGTTTTGAAGGAGACTTACAGCGTTTCGTCTATGCCCGAGCCAGTTCTCGAGCTTATTTACGCTATTCTGGAAGATGGTGCTACATTGACACGAGATGATGTTGAATATGCACCAGTTGCAGCTACAGCCCCTGGACTCTTCGGTCTACCCACGTTCGCCTTGGCCTTGTTCAGGGCCATCTCACCATATTACTATTCTCTTAGCGAAGGAGGCAACATGTGAGAACATTGACAAGTTGTGGAAGGCACTACTGACTCGAAGCAGGTTCCTATACAACGACGCTATGTACCTAGCAGAGCGACTCTCCGAGTTTGCTGATGCTTGGAGGAAGCGCGAAGACCTGACTCCCAGAGCCAGGAATATGTTACGACTTGACAACGACATCAAGAGCCTACAGAGCTTTGCTAATCGCAGTTACGCCAACGAGATGAACATCCAGAAAACTATCCTTCGCGATTTTCTCGGTGGAGCTCAAAGTCTAATGCAGCAGGATGAAGTGGAGTCCTGCGTGGAGTTGGCTACAGGTCGCATTCGCGCGATGGCTTCTGTCTGGAAATCCATTCTGGCTCGTTCAGTTTGGACACAGGCTTTGGGCTCTCTGGCTGATGCTGTCGCAACGAAGCTGATCACAGATGTGCTTGAGATGTCATCTATTGGTCAGGATGAGGCCTACAATATCGCCAAGGTCATTGCTACTGCAACAGAGCTCGATGACCTCTTCCTGCCTAGTGTTTTAACGGGCACTGCAAGTGCAGAGGGTGAGGTTCCCCAAACAGCTCAGTATGCACCCAGCTGGCTTCGTCTCAAGTACTTGAGCGAAGTGCTTCAAAGTAATCTTAATGAGGTGCGCTATCTCTGGTTTGAGAGCGAGCTGAGTCTTTATTTCTCCGCTTCAGAAGTCATTGACCTCATCGAGGCCAGCTTCGAGGCGAATCCGCGAACAAGGGATACGATTCGGGAGATTCAATCCAAGCCTGCTCCCGTGGCTGAACGGTAGTAGTGTTTGCATGGAACAGTTGGATATTTTGGTGATAGAAGTATTTATCCCCCTTTCAAATAAAGAAACAATCGCGATTTATATCAAGACCCAAATCCCATCCATGGATCCTTGTGTCGAATGTGAAAAAAGTTCATGACCCTCTGTCACTTCATGAGCCAGGAGCCCTAACTTCACAAGACAAAAACACAAGTTTGCATTCAAGGTAAGCGAACACATCATTTATCACCAAGTTCGCACATTCCATGGTGTTATTTGCGTTGTTCATGATGATGTCGTTGGGCTGAGCTTACCCTATACCCCTATGCCGACCAAATTTGAGAACCTGCGAATAGTACGCGACCAGTTGCGTCTCATAGCTTCACAGCACAATGAAAGTATCAGAAGTTACAAAAGATATCATTTCCTACTACTCATGAGATAACACTGTCTCAAGATATATCACCTCTACATAGGCTGACCAAGAACACAAGCAACATATTGGAAACATTCAATAGTTTCAACAGATTCTAACACACAAGACAGGTTCTAGAGACTCAGAATTTTTCACAATGAACATATGACTTCTCATGATGACCTATCTCAACACAAGATATCACATACCACAAGTCATCTTGGCCATTCTCATTCTCATTTTACCTCGTCTGTGGTCACACGTAAGGAATGCTGCCTGTACAAGTCGGCCGAGTCTATCGTACCATGCTGAGCTGATTAACCGGTAACTTGCAGCGAGGGAGACATGTCACACAGCATGAGGTAGCAACCGAATTTCTTTTGTCGCTTCACAACGTCATGTCCTTGGCTTCTGTTCTCCGAGGTTTTCTTTTGTGTGAAATGTGTCTCCCTCGTTTCAGGTATGACGACAAGCAAGACCTGCATCAAGAAACGCCAAGGCACCTGCATATATCTTTCTTCCAAGACACACAGAAGTCCCGATGAACCAGTCAACGTTGGTACACCGATGTTGCAGTAGCTGTAGGATGCTTCATCGGAGAGAAGCGGACTGACCGTATGTTGCAGACGGGTACTTGCAGGAGAAGGAAGAGATTGCGCGTTTCTATCCCAGGTCCTTCCCTGTGTTTGTGTTATGCTGTGCTGTGCCCAACGCATTGTAAACCTAACTGACCGAACCGGCAAGGTAAAAATTACGTTCAACAGTCTCTCGTGAGATGTGATTGATAAAGGAAATTCATGCCAGAATTACCGTGTTAGTCGTTGTTCGTTGGTCTTTGGAGGGTCTTGTGCTTGCGTAGGTTTGATGCCATGTAAGCATAAAATGAAACATACTACACAGCCAAGCACACAGAAAGGAAAGCCTGTGTCCATGAATAGTATACTCGCCGTAACGACTAAACAAAGCAGAGGCCTCAAGATGGTCCACGTAGTGAGCATAGCATAGTATACAGTAGTGGGCATTGGCAGTTAGTTGGTTGAAACAGCTTTCAGAACAAGTGGCATAAGCACCAGAAGAATGTCGCACAGATCCCAAAGGATTCAAGGCAGAATCTCGAAAGGCTCAAGATTATGCCTGTTGGGCTAGCACGGAATTTCATATTTGGACACCCCCAATGAGGCCCCTTCCAACTCCCTTAGACTCTCTCTAGGGCATCTGGTTTCGTCTCAGAATATGATAGATAGATGAGATGGGGCCAGAGCTCTTACTCGTGGGTCTCTCTACTCTGTCCGGAAGTCTTCCAGAACCTCCGGTGGTGCCATCAGTATCCAAGTCGGTCATAGCTTCGAGCAAGTGTTTTCTTCCTGCCTTCTATGTCCCGGGCTCCCCGTCGAAGCCCGGGATATCCATGAATATTTCCCATCCTTCTTCAAAATTCGTTGTAGTGACTCGTTTGCTGTCTGCGTCTGGATGGCCTCCAAGCCAAGGTACTGAGCCACTACCAAAATAGATCTAAGTCCGCTGTCATCCCAATGGAATCATGTACCTACAAGGTCCACCCCCGCACTAGGACCAGCCTCTCGGAACCGAATTTGCCGTTTCAGACATGCCAGGTCTTCGTGGTAAGGGGAAAACCCTACCACCCAATCTCAGCCACTCTTGGTTTGGGCAAGCAGAGCTTCACGTAGTGAACAAGACGAGTCCATGTTTTTTTTATTAAAGTTTTCCCGAGACATGGCCATGGAGAAACGTGACCAAATGGATATGCGAGTGATGCTGTGATGCCCCTGTATCGTAAGCTTGTGGGAGATTAATTCAGTGCACTGATCATGCCCTGCCGTCGTCAAACAAACTAAGTGCCGAAGCCTCACATAGAGTGATTGTGTTTCCTTCCGTTTGGTACTAAGATAGGGGTTGATCTTGCGCAGTCCAACTCGTATCGTACTATACGCAGGATCAAGTGCAATCTTGTACGTACGTACTGTACATACGGACTGTCACTGTAAAACAGCCTCCGCTCCGTGCTAGGCTGCACTAGTGGCGGATCGCTCAGGACTTGCGAAACTAGCCTTCAATATTAGATGACACCGATAAACTAGGTAATGTGGTCGCTTGATAGTTGACGTGGCATGCAAGCACAGTCAGAAGCGACTATCTGTGGTGGTGAGACTGAGTTAAGCACTCATAAACCCCAACAACATGTGCTCGATTACATCACAAGACATGAAGAATGATCACGTAGAACACCGCCGAGATATGTCGGCGATAACTCACCTGCATCTCGTTTTAAACGGACAAACAAAAAACCAGTATCAGCCGACAGGCTATTCGAGTTGATACCGTTTGTCCTCGCACAAGGTGAGCTCAGTACCACCACGAATTGTGATAACCACTCAGCTTCGATGGGCTCGACGTCGTGGCTCATTAGTTCGGTCCTCGTTTGCATCACTTGGTCTTATGATGCAAAGACAACAGGCGACAGAAGCGAGGACCGGTAACAGCTTGAAGCATGCACGTGCATACAAGGTCACCTCACCTCCAAGCAAGTCGATGTATCAACCGTAATTAGAGGTTGTCCTCTTGCGCGATGCGCATACCACAGCATAACATGCCGTTCCATACCGTGAACGCGGCGCCGGGCACGCCCTTCCGATCTTGTCTTTGTCCGTCATGCCGCGCCGTATGCAATTCTCCAGGAACGGGCATGCAAGATGCTGGCTTCGCAAACACCCATACCGACCTCCTCGAACTGACGATTCAAAGTAGGGCGACACTTGTGCCAACAAAGTGATCAGTCACTATGTAAGACAACACATGGGGCCGGCCCGAGCCAGGACTAACGACTCTGTATATAGCCTTTAATAAAAAGGCGCTATACCACTGGCTTACACACGACAACACCCTTCATCGACGACCTGCCAACGCAACCACCTACTCAGCTTGTTGAGCAAATGAGACAAAAGGCACCACCCAGGGGGCTACCCTTGGATCGCTGTTCATCACTGTAAGAGACCAAGATTGTGCTTGTCAGCCTACATAAAGCAGCATATTACCAGCTGATCAGACGGCTGAGTGATTTGTATCTCGAATGCTGTGCCGTAGGTGCCTATAAGGCCGTGTAGATTCGGTGAGATCAACAAGGTTGAAAGGTGTGGTGTTTATAAGTGAGGTTCCGATAATGCAGAGAACATCTGCAAATATACAATGGCTGTGCTAAAAGTTCGGTTGCGGAATATGCAAACTTGCAAACTGTGATATTGAAATCTCAATAGTGGTCGAAATGGCTTGTGCCGAATACCAATTTCTTTGCTTCATCATGCATGAACCAGCTCATGGGGTTCCAGCGGTACAACGCTCTTACAGATAGCAGCCAAGTCTGTCAGACAGTATGATTTGTGATAATGTCAGATATGGCTAAAAGCCCGGTGGGCAATGATACCTCGCAATGCCGCTTCTAAACCCCTCTCATTGGTACTAGGCCTTCATGTGAGGCAATGCGACTGACTGATCATTACCTGGTGATGCTCAGTGGCTGTACAACGCATAGCTCTGTACGACAATACCATCAATGTGTCCCTACAGCTGCTGGAAAGAAGGATTTCTACCCAGCATGGATTTGGGCCTGTGTAATGAAGATAATCAAACTGCCCGTGCCTACCAGCGGATCAGGTCGCCGATATCCAGCCACTGGTGCTTGCTGACTGACAGCGCACGCCCCAAGTACAGTACTAGTCGAACAGTCAGCAGGCAGCTAACTAACACCTAAAAAGATGTTAAAAGTCATTCCCGCCAGTGATCTCAAGCCAGGGGCCTATGAGAAGGATTCTAGAAGGCTGAGTATGTATCGACACTGTCTGACGACCCTAAATGAGGTAGGGGTTCTTGGTCCCTGAGGGTTCGAGACAAGGTATGATTACAAACAGCGGCCGTTAGGTCGTCCATGGGTGGTGATTCGTGTGTTTCGATAATTGTCAAGCTCGGACGAACGCTCAGGCGCATGTCGCAATTTAGATGTTTGATTCAACATCACTCGAATTTAATCTAGACGAGACGACAGCATGTTCGCGTTGGATGGGTTCGCAGAATCTTGTTGTTTCGAAACCAAATTGCCAAAAATCGCGATACAGAGGAGACCCGCCTATTTCAGGCACTTGACGGATGAATACCCAAGGTCGTGGCGTCTGCTAATTCAAGCCTCTGTATTCATACTATTTTGCATGTTTCCATAGTTTCTTTGTTTTGCTGAAATGGAACTGCCACATAGGTCTGCCACGTAATTCAGCTCATCACTGCCCAATGCTGCTAATTGCGCATTCTTCCTGAGTCAACAAGTCTGGGTGTAGTCTAGTTTGCCGATGAGCTATAGGTTCCTGGCCATCCAATTCCTGACCCTGTCGAGTGTCACGGACGCTAGCGAATAACGGCGCCTTCAGTTTCAATCTAACGCGCTGATGATCTAGACTAGGATCAGTCCGCGGAATGGGATTGGCCGCGATAATGCTATGTTCGACAGTCGTATCATCAGCGGTATTGTCTTTTCAATGCCGACATTGAGGCAGCTGTAGAAGTGACACAGCTTGCAGCATGATTATTGTGTTGTCACAGAGATACAACTCTCCACCGGTATACCTCTTGACTTCCCCATGACAATCACAAGAACCCCCCCTTGCTGCACATCATTGATTTGCAGCGGCAGCTGGCCCAAGCGTTGTATTATCTGCAACAGCCCAAAGGTGCGTCCCGCTTGAAATTGTTCACCATCTGGCCCTCTGTATCCTGTTCTTCTAGGCACAAAGCTTTCGGATGAGCTTACCGGATGTTTGATCTGTTAGACTGGGTGGCGCCGTGTCCTGCAGATGGCCTGTTTACTCGATGTAGACTTGAGAAATACTGAGAGTATAATCTATTCACCGGAAGCCTGCTGTGTCAACCCCATCAGCAATGCGTTTTTGCATCAGCTCGGATCAATCAAAGGAGCAGGCGTAGGCCCCTAAGCCCCTCTACAAGAAGAATTCACCGAGGTCATGTTGCGAAAATATGGATGGTCAACTGCGAACTTGATCTCGCGTAGTAAGGGCATACGGGTCAATTTGAGCCATTGGAGGAACTCAGCGCATTGCCTATGCCGCAAGTGTTTGTCAATGGATACCGAGGCCAGCAGACTAACACCTCCAAGGTTGGCCTGTAGACAGAAAGTTCGCTTGCATGCCTGTCCGAGGTTGTACATAGAGCAGCAAAAGACTTTTCGATACAAGAACCGATAAGTGCAAACAAGACAAGTATCGGTTGCCCGATACCGTAAGTATGCCGACGGACTCTACTGCGACCTTGAAAGTTATCAGTTATAATAACGGGTAGTTGACATCCGAATATCTGCACCTCAATAGGAAGGCCGAGTTGATGGATCAATCACAGATTAGCGGCTCAGATGCACGTTGTCACATCTTGACCCGTTCTATGCGGCATTGAATGCAGCGGCAGGCGCGCAATGAGCGGGCACTCCCGCAAAATCGATTCCACCGCGTGGTTTTCCATCAGCCAGTGTGGGATGATTTGGCGCAATTCATCACGAGCATCGCTGCGTAGTATTTTCGACGTCCTTAGAGGTGCCAGCTCTACTGAGCTAAACACACTAATGCGGCCTTGATAGTCTGCCACAAATAGTTGGTTCTATCCGTGTCAAGCTCGTATGGATAAAACCGACGGGTTCATCCTCAACTTTGTCCATCTCGTGGTGATTGGCTTCCTAGTCCTGCAATGCATAGGGTATGTCTGAGCGACGTTGTCGACCGACCTCCCACCAAATGACCAGTTACCACCTTGCAGGAGTTTTGATCAATGGCAGATTTGCCGGAGTGATGAAAGTTGGGCACTTCGCGCGAATAATTGGACCCCAAAGTCCATAATGCTGGCAATTTCACATACTCTATGCTGATTATAACGGTGGGCTTCGATACCACGGCTAGCAGGTCGATGCGAGCCAATACAACAGGCTTCATGCTGTGCCACCTCTTGTTGGCCAACGTAGTAGCATCGCATAGTTAGCCTGCAGAACATCAGGTGCCCAGCCTCAATGACGCGATAGAATGCATGGTAAGATTGAACATCATTTCGTGCCTTGCGCCGAAAGAGCAAGGTGATTGTGACGCAGTCACTGCAGTGGCCAGAACCGGTCGAAAGTATTCAAGGTCTCGGTGCAGAAGCTTATGGCATACCATAAATGCTTGGCTTGTTGTGGTTGGTCATCATCCCACAAAGGGTTAATGCCTTTGATGCACTGCTAAAGGAAGTGCACGTGGATGCAGCCCATAGAACAGTGGAAATTGAGGGCGTGTCGCAGAAGTCTTGGAACGGAATAATCGGCATTCTTTGTGCAGAGTGAGAATACGGCGCGCCTTGAACCACTCGTAAACCGGCCGTGCCAACGCCCAGAAGGGTATAATACCATGGACAGCACGACCGCTTAGCAGGCCCTGGGCTTGGCGTCTGCTACGTTATCCGTATGTAGCTGTGGGTAATTATAACATGAGGAGAAAAACGACAGTGCTAGAGCGAACTGAATACGGGGTTCATATCGGCTGAAAGATAGCTCAAAAATTTATTTCACAGAAACAAATCGAACGCCTGAGTGACAGTTTCAAAGAGATATCGTATCCTTCAAGGAGCGCGGGGGCCCAGGCTAGGTGGCATTGCAAAAGGAGGCATCAGTTATGGCCAAAGAGCCCAAAGCACTGCCCCTCATTCGATTTGATGATTTCGATTTGATGATGATATGCAAGTCGGGGTCCATAGACAGCTGCTGTGCTACCGCCGGATCGAGTTGTGAGCTTTATCTTCCTGATAGGACCGGCCCAATGCGACATAATAGTATCTGAGGTTGATTTGGTGGAACTGCAGCTGAACGGACACGTCAGGGGATCGCTTCCTCAGTCCCAGTCATATTTGAGAGGTTTTAAAAAACCATCACAAGAGTGATGTCGAATAAACTTGCTGCATAATTGCTCATGCACGCCTGAAAGATTCAATGTTTATGGTCCATAATCGAGCCCGCTCGCACCCCCGCGTCTCAATGTCACTATCAGGGCCACGATATTCCCCTACGTCACCCGGCAATCGCGTCATATCGCCTTTCCGGCTACCCTTATTTTCCCGTTGGGGATATAATTGCAGTAAGAAGCCGACGACAATTCTCGTGAGACTTGAAAACATGCTGCATATGCAGTTTTGCAATTCTGCAATGAACAATACGCAACTGGGCGAATAAGGATAGCAGGCATGCTGATCATGAGGGCAATTCTCTGGTTGATCCAACGCTGCTAGCACATACACAAGGCTGATTGATATTGCCTGTCCCCTCCCGAGACAAAATAATTCAGTCTCCAGGGGCTCAGGGCTCAAGTTGCTGCTAGCAAGTGGTGGCCCCATGTCTCATAATCATGCCTCTTGAGGTCCCTTAGGGGCCGAGCAACCGCAATTGATAGATCCTGCAACCGATTGGTCGGAGCAGCGAGAAGCGACGTCATTACCCTTCCCCACGCAGCCAAGCGAGCACTTAGCGAATCAATAACGAATCATAACTCGACTGGCGGCTATGGCTGGCCCAGCACACTGGCACTCATATTCCCCCAGCAACTTGGGATGCGTGAGCCGCCCAAGAGTGCCCTATCGTTGATTCAGATGGGAGCGAGTACTGGCACACCGCATGTGATATTCTGGCATTCTTTACTGGACTCTTGTCGATTGGATCCAATGGGAGATGGATACTGTAGCTCGTGACCATAAAATTCCGTGCCTGGCTGGCAAGAAATGTCGGTGTATGTGCTTTTTGACATGAAATACTGTTCGTGGTTCGTTGTTCTAGAACCCCGCTTCGGAGTTCCAAGACTCAAGTATGGAGTAGGGTTGCTCGATAGCAAACCCCAAGTAAGATTTTGGTTCATTGGCCACCGTGACCAGGTCAAGCAGGGGCCGTTTGCGGCACAGAATCTGCAATTGCCTCTTGTGACAAGATTGAGCGCGAACTGAAGCAATATGACAAAACTGAGCTCGAAACACGCCTGGCAAGGCTGCAGACCGTATCGCTGTCGGCTCTACGGATAGACAAGAAAGCGGGGGATGGCGTCCGTCAAAAACGGATGAGTAGACAGTCAGGTACCGCCAGCATCCATAATCCGTAAACTACGGCCGAGATAGCTGAAAATTCCCCACAGCGACATTGTCCGTAGCAAAGAATCGCTTACTATAAACACACCCCAACGCAGGCTGCAAGCTTGTCCGGGGCCCTCGCTACACCCCTGTATGGAGCTGGGGCCCTGACCTAAAAATTGGCGGGAGTCGGCGCCAAAGGATCGACGAGATGATGATCTCATTCCGCTGTTGGATGCTCAGGCGTTTGTTTCAAGATGTCTTTTTGCCTAGCATGAGCAAATTGTCAAATTATATGGCGAGCTGGGAGGGTGTCCCACAGAAATTTGGCGGAATATGGGCTAGTCATTTCGAGTCAAGGAACTGGTATTCTGGGGCAATCAGCATCTAATGTCTCAGACTCACCTCCCATGACGCTCTGCGACCCGTCTCCTGGGACTGAGGTTCGATTGAGTCTATCCCCATTGGGTCGACCCTTTTGCCTAACTGTCTCGTACCTGGGCGCGTTTAGGAGTGACTGTGGCCATGCCGCTCTCTGATTGTGACTATTTCTATGAGGTCGAGAATAGAGCTATGAAAGCAAGAGAGGGGCCCGATAGGTGAGGGTTACAAAAGAGCTGACCATTCAGCGCACTACTTGTTGTGATGGTCGATGATGGCGTTTGTATTGCTAGCCAGCGGTACTTTCCAGTGTTTCTACACCTACAATCGGCAAAGGCAAGAATGCCACGTCACCTCGACGATGAGTCTGTCTGTGATAATGAGAGACGTCGTGGGCGGATTTGGACAGTTGGTGTTTCTTAGAACGACCCTGCAAACAAGGTGACATAAAACGTCCTGCATGCCCTGTCGAATAAACCCTGGCCCCCCCTTAACCGAGTATCTGGGTGCCATCTACCGTGGCTGTGTGGCAATCTGCACTGGCGAGGAGTTGATGCCTGTACTCCGCATACAAGATCCAGCCGCAGGCAGACGGAAGTAAGTAATTTGGTGCTCACTTTCGAGGATAAAAAGGTGCCAGCCTCTAGCGAGGGTAGGGCAGGGTTAACAGTGACAGCTTCCTGGGCAGAGTTGAGTAGGCTGTCTGTCCTTGAGAGTGGATACGTTGAATAAGGCGAATATTCTGAGCTGATGAGTACGGGCAGTTGCGTGGGCGCTGAAGTTTTGTTTACATGGCTCGGTTGTGGGCAAGGCTAGCGATCTGTGGGTTGGTTATTTGCTTGTCCGGCTTCGCTCCCTGTTGACTGAGATATTGAACAATGGATGATAACCAGATAAGCATGCACCGTATCGCACTGTATAGGTAGGAATCAATCGATGCTCTGAGGTAGGGATACAGTCCCTTGTTGGATATAGTAGATGAGATTATCTCCATCAGCTAAAAAAAGAAGCGATGTTATGCTGACATGAACGTTGGCTAGGAGGATTGAGATGCCAGGAACAGGCTAGTAGAAGAACCAGGCTACACTCTGCAGCTACTGCGTAGTAAATCCTAGTTCTAGGTACTAAGCTGCTGAGGCTGGTAATTTTAGCGGAAGGTTGAATCTGCTAACGGCCGGCGCTCTTTCCTTGGGCCAAGTAAAGCATAACAGGGCAGGTACAATCTAACAAAGTTTTAGAATCCTGGATTCTCAGGCATGTAGTTATAGGTATCCACAAGATCTGATCGCATCTTGATCGCATGAAATCACGAGCAAGCAAGAAATCCCCTCCTGAGACTTCAATATCGGCTACCGAGTCGATCTAAATCATCGCTGTCTTCGTTTCAAATCTTTCGATTCGTGGCGGTGGCTCCTTTCAAGGGGGCTAATTTACCTCTGCTCTGGTCAGGCTGGGTTCGCTGGAGACTGGAGTCAGAATCGACATTGGCGCTCCACACATCATGTCAGACTGAGGTCATGGTATAGAGGAGGCTCAAACGCCTAGCATGGCCAACGCAACGCTACGCTGCACGCACTATGAGTCTGTCTGTTCTGCTGAGGGCCTGAGGCAGAGGGTAATGCGGAGATGGACACGCACCGTCAAGGTCCGTCAGCCCCTAATGCAACAGCACGAAGTTTTGGGGCACTTTTGCTCTGTTGCTTGCGTCTGCACTTGCGCCATGATTAACCAGAGGTGAGATTTTGCATGTGGTTCTCATGTGGCCTGTAAAGTTAAATCGCCGGTATAGAAATTGAGTCATCGCCCACGTATGTACACTGCACGACACAGGTAGTCTACCAGGTTTTCATATCTGCCCGCAGACCGAAGGAAGGGCTGCCTGCGATCTGTGGCGACTGATTGGTAGCCCTGCTGCTCTGACCGACACCGGGCACATGGTTAGCCGTGTACCGAAGCGAGAGATGGAGGTACCGCATACGTACATACGAAGACACTCAAGTACGGGCGGCATACAAGTACCGTAGCGTATCGACGGGCGTTGAGAGTTTTTCGCGAGATTCCCCTGTCGTGGAATTGTTCTTTTTTTCTGCCACTATTCAAGTCGAATAGCGACGGGTTGCGGTTCCGGCCACTATCGACGGACCAGTTACTGTCAATGACTCCTTGAACTGGAATGGTCTGCACACCGGCTCGTATGTAAATCATCCCAAGATTGCTAGGCTTGGCCCGATAGGTCACTAACCGAGCCTGTCCTCTCATGTTTTTCTGTCCACTCACAGGGATCAGGCAAGCTGAGGACTCATTGGTTGCTGTCGATATTCTTTGACTTTCCGTTTTTCTCCCCGGCTATATCCTCTCGTGACCATATTCTCAAAAGGTCTCAAACAACTAGGGACGAACAGAAATGCTGCGCCTGTGCCAAGAAGGAAAAGAGTGCCGACAAAGACACAACAATAATGCGAAACAGTTAGACAAACAAACAAATAACCGACCCAAGTTACTTGGCTGAGTGAGGGTAAGACCTGTCACCAAGCTTGTTTGTTAGGTCAAAAGCCGAAGCTTAAAAAAAAGATGGTGAAGGTAAAAAATAGTCCAACCCCAACCCATACCATAGACTTTTTCACCACCCTGCCCCTCTCGCCCTGTCCGTATCCGGCCTGGTTTCCCATGTTCCTATCGTGATCATTAATGAGTGCTCGATCGTTGTCGTCTTTGAAAGGGGAAAAAAAGGAAGGGAAAAAAATTTAACGACTTTTTTTGTGTGCTGGTAAACCCATACAGAGATGTCAAGGAGGGTGGTATGGCTTTATGTGTATCGTCATTCTCAGCTAGGTGCTCATCATTAAAAAGTCATATTACGACCAACCAGACTTATTGCAAGTGTGTATCTGTCAGAGATAATCAGACTATCTTAGACGTAAATCTATCCAGGTATTTCATCTCCCTGGGCAGACAAGTCTGTTAGTCAGGAACGGAGGATGCACATGTTTGATTGTTATGGCATGACCGAGAAATTGGATTTGCACCAGCACGTTGTCCCGTTCTGACTGATCGGATTGCGGGCAAAAAGGTGTGCAGCTCAGACCTCTCGGATCCGGCGGCGCTCATCTCCATCTCTCTTGCTACGAGCCCACCGGCTCTCCCTTGGGACGATATCCTGGATCAGCATGACTCTCATGCGCTGGAGCATTGAGACTTGACATAGGGATGTGCAAACCATGCATGTCCTAGAGTAAGACCAGAGGACTTTTGAGTTGCCGAGGCCATGACACAAAGCATCATCGACGACGAAGAAAACGCAATCACCAGCATGATGATTTATGATGATGATAGCATTAATAAATGGCGTGTACCCACTCTGAATGGTTGGCCGTTAGCCCCAAGGTCAAAATATTGTTTTGGCATACGGCGCACTGCAGCACTCGGGACAGACGAGAAGTCAGAAGTCAGCCAGTGGAGCAGTCGGCTTTTCTGTCAGCCTTTACAAATTGGTTCTGAGAAAGGACAGAAAGGGGTCGTATAGAAGGGAAAGTGAAAGAAAACGGTGTGAGCCACACTATCCCCATCCATGGCGTCTGTCTGATGGCCGCCCGAGCCCCCGAAGCAAACCACAGCACGACCACAAAGCCACAGCCCCTACAAAGGAACAGCTCGAACCCACTGCCGAGCGCTAATAAGAATTAGGCACACTAAACTTACAGCACAACGGTTCTCGGAGTTCCACGTTGGCACATATTGTCAAATCAGCAGGGGACAGAAGTATGTAAGAGGGGAGAGCAAGATAATTAATTACTATGTGGTCCAAGATCCATCGTTATTACATACTCTCCTACGGTCCGGTTCCCCATATCAGACACAGAGCGGCAGCGCATCCAATCTTTCCGATTCCCACAGGCATAGCCTGGCTATTGGACATCCTCTGGTGGTTTCCAAGAGCTTCGTTAAGCTCCTTCCCTAGGTTTCATATGCCGCCCTTTGAATCGATCTCTTGGCTAGACCAGAGATGAAGGAAGACAGAGTAAGCTAACCAGAGGCAAAGCAAGTATTCCATCCCATCCCATCCCGTCCGCGGCCCAGTCCAGTCCAGTCTGTTTTGTTTCGTCATGTTAGCCTATCCCTGCCACATTGATGCTTGTTCTGGGTTGAGATCTTGCCCTACGTATGTTACGTTTTTCGAGTCTAGTTCTGTATTCACTTTCCGTGTAACCGTCTTTGTCCATCATCAACTGGCATGACTCTTCCCCCCTTTCTCACAGCCCTTGTCTTCCAATTGCTTGGTCGGTTGGCCCGTTCGCCCTGTTCTTGACCGGCAAAGAGGTTCACCGTATCAGTTTATGTATATCACAATAGTCTCGCGTGGTATGTCGGTCAATCTCTTATTCGAGACATTGTCGAGTAACGACATTAGGTTTTGGTCATGTGCACTTTTGGTACATCGAAAACAGCTAGGCAGACCTCGGAGGATTTCATCAGAGTTGATGTTGAGTTAATGTGGTGCATTAGACCGGTTTTCCCTTGCCAAACTCTACTTTGGTCTAATTACTTGCCAACTAATAAATCCTTTGCGAGTGTCTCTCCCTTGTATCGTACCTACTATGTATCAGTCAACAAGTCTGAGCGAGTGAGTCCAGAGTTGGACCGCATCCATCGCATCGCATCGCATCGCATCTGCATAAGGAGGACATGCATTTGCTTTCGCACACGGTCAGGGCCCAACTATTCGCCTCCCCCTTGACCTTGACCATGAAAACTCCACTCTATCAAGTTGCAACGGATGAAAATCATACACCCCTCCCCCTGTCGCTTCCCCCAGTCTCTCTCCAGTATCCACCCCGGTCTGCCTGTCGTCCACAGTAAAAATTGAGAGGGAGAGGGAAAAAATAATTACAGTAGAAAAAAAAGGGCTGTCCTACGGATACGCACCCCGGTCTCCAAGTCGCTGGCAGTTCTCAGCCTGTAAGTTGAGTGTGCAGTGCAGTGCAGCGTAGCGCAGCAGTACAACCCTAGTCTTTCGGATCCCAGTCAGAGGGATATCAATCAATCAACAATCAATGGTCATCATATGCGTACCCTCGCTCAGGCAGGTTCCCTCCTGACTTGAGATTGACAACGGATCAGAGTCGAGTATCCGTAAAAAGTGAGGTGCAGTGTAGACAGGCAGACAGAGGTGTACATATCTGTTACAGGGACCAGCATGAGCTCGGGCACGGGCACAGGTACCATACTGACTGAGACCTTGGTGGGTTGTTTAGAACTAAGGCTTAGTGAAGCTCACACAGACGCTCAACCGACCCGACTCAGCAACTCGTACACACAGGGCCTTAGTTACCTCCAGTGCTGGATAGGACAGGCATTGCACTGGCTATACTGACACAAGGGATCAACTCGTGTTAAGTAAGTGTCAAGTAGAGACGGCGGTCCAAATAAAGAAAGGCAAGATGAAAAACACACTCATACTCACACACACTCAACTCAAACCCTTTTGGCTGGCTTGCTCTGAGCGACCCCCCCCCTCCCCTCTGTCATAATTTCCCGGCCCCAGGGCAGCCCAAGAATCCAAGCCCAAGGTGCCCAGCACCAGCCCAGCATCAGCACCAGCACGGGCGAGCAACAGCACCGGCCAGCACCCAGCGCACAGCAGCGCCGCATAACTACAAGACTCTTCTTCTGCCCACGTCTTCTTTTTCTGCCTCTAGCTCTCTTGACGTTAGCCTTCCCCCCTTCCTTCTATCATACAAAGTCTCGCCCGCTCCAACGCGCGCCAAAAAAGTACGCCATCATACTTTGGTCTCTTTTTTCCCCTCCCTCCCTTGCAAGTCTACCACGGGGAATCGCCTTTTTTTTTCTTTATCTTTTTTTAAACCTTCTGGTTAACTTGCTGGACTGTCAACCTGCTATCATCCACAACCACCCGCCCCAAGATACTTATTACTACTGGGACTCCCCCCCTTTCCGTCCCAACTATCTTTTCTACCCCTCCCGCTCCACCACCAACTTTCTCATTGACAACCCAAACCTACCTCTTCACCTTTCTCACTTCTTGCCGGCCATAACAATTTGTTTCTTCAAAGAAATCCTCTTGACTCTGCACGACACGGACGAAATACTCTTCTTGTTCAACGCTACTCAGATTCATCCACCGCATACTCGAGAACAAGCTGCAATCCAATTGCAATTCGCCCATCAACTTGCGACAGCCTGCGCCTGTTCTACCACTGTCGCGTTGCCTTGACGTTTTGGGTGACTCAGCCATTCCGACCTCGACCCTCGACTTTTGTTGTACTTTTACGACAATAACCCGCGGCCTCTCGGAATTTGCATAATTTCGCTATTCGAGTTGCGCCTCATCGTTTTTGTCATAGTGGATTATTATATTCAATCGGCATTTTCGGTTTTCCTCGCCTCGAAATAAAGGACCGACCAAGCGCAGGACGTTGTTAGTGTTGACATATATCACCCACGGTACCGACGAACGTGTTTGTAGCTTAAGCTACCCCAACCTTGTGGTTCTCGACGAACATCCATTCATTCATCACCTGGACCAGTAGCCCTGCGCTGTGCTGCAGCTCTCTGCCTGTCAAAGAGGAACGCCCCGTTTTGCTTGATCCAGCGACCCCAAGGCACCCCAAAAGGAGCTACCTGCATATCCCGCCCTCTGCCAGCTCACCACGCTGCTGCGAACTTGGCACATCATCACGCCTCGGATCGGCCTTGTCAGGACCTACCTAGTCATCCGCCTGTTGCTCGACCTCACTGCACTTTTGCGTTCCACCCAGCAGCACCTCCAGGCTACCTCAGTCGTCCCTGCGTCTGCATTCATTACGTGCCATTGTCACTGCCCTGGACCTTCACAGCATCCGACCTCACACTGGGCTGCACCCCAGGTTGACAGCTACTCCACGAGGGATCGACTTTCCGCAGCATCTTCCCCGCAATTCGCGTGTCTTATCGTTACCTCCAAGCCAGACGTTCCACCATGGCTCCCCATTCTGACTGAGCTTTTATATATGTCGATGCAACCTTCGAATGTTACCCGTCTCGCCCTTATAGTGTAATCACCACTCAGCACGACCATGTCTTTCAACTCTGTCTACGATTCAAAATTCACATCAACACCTCACAACTCATCCGAAATGTCCTCATTAACACGCTCTCAACTCGGCCAGGTCCAGACATCCTTTCCGTCACAAACACAACCAGTTCCTATTCCCATGTCAGCTACAAGTGCTTCAACAGGAACCTCAAACTCACAACAAGGCTCACCAATCATGTCGCCCGATACTGCTGTTCTAACCACATACTCCTCCGTCCAAGCCTCACCTGAGCCCATACGAGGCCGAGAGGAGGAGGTTTTCCCTTCTAGCTTTCAGTTGCCCGAATCTGTGCTCTCCAGGAAGACGAGCACCAACTCTCTCGGGTACAATGCTATGTCCGAAGTGGCCAACAACAATAAGGGAGGTCTTATCCGTCGATTCTCGAACCGAGCTCAGCGCTTTGCCGGTAGAAGACGACCATCTTCAGGTGCTCCTGCCAGCCGTGATGGAAGCGTTGGTCCTAGTATCCTCAGACGTCGCAGTGACAGCAATGCTACGGCACCACAAGAGAACAGCGCCCTGACAGACACAGACGAGGAGCTTGTTCCTGAAGACTATATTTCTGCGGTTAACCTTGACGGTGCCACCTACACATCATCCGCCAACAGCACCCATGGCTCAATTAGTGCAAGTGCTGGCGCCATGGCTGGTCCAGTGCTCCCTGCCGAGCTACGTAATGGGTGCCCGGTGAAGAAGGTGTCGAAGAAGAGCCGACCAAAGAGGATCAATCTTGTTTACGAGACCGAGTCTAACAAACTCTCTTGGGATCCATGCCGTCCTCAAAAGTCTCTTCATGTCGACGAAATCAGGGAGATCCGAACAGGGACTGATATCCAGCAGTACATCCACGACTATGGACTTTCAGAACATATCGACTTCTACTTCCCCATCTGGTTTACTATTATTTACAATGTTCCTGAAAGCTCCAAGACAAGATTCCTACACATTGTCACCGACAACCCAAACACTCTTTCTCTATGGACGGAATTCCTGGATGCTATGCTGAGGTATCGACAGCAACTCATGACCTCGTTGATGACATTCAACGACCGTGCTGTTGCCCAGTACTGGCAGACTGAGATGGCCAAGGAGTTTGGCGACCAGGTCCGAACTCCCGACCAGGAGGAGATGGACATCGCTGGTGTAAAGCGTGTTTGCCATAACCTGCACATTTACAGTTCATCAGTGACGCTCGAAGTTAACTTTCACCTATCCGACGCTCGGCGACGGCAAAAGCTCAACTTTAAGGAGTTCAAGGACTTTGTGCGCCGCATGAAGCAGCGCAACGATGTGCAACGAATCATTCGAAGTATTGCCGCGAACCCCGAGTTTGGTCTTACTCTGTCAGAGTTTCTTACTTTTCTTCGCGATGTCCAGGGTGAGGATGTCGATTCTAACCGTGTTGCTTGGGAGAAGCTCTTTTCTCGATTCTGTCGCCAATACCGAAGTGCCGAGTTCGACCTTCCCGAGAATGCTGAGATCATGACCGAAGCCGCCTTTGTTGGCTTCTTGACTTCAGAAGACAACGAGGTCATCCAGCCCGAACCTCAAAACATCGTTTTGGACCGCCCAATGAACGAGTACTACATCTCTAGCTCTCACAACACTTACCTTCTTGGTCGTCAAGTCGCTGGCCAGTCTAGCGTTGAAGGTTACATCTCGGCGCTCGTTCGTGGCTGTCGATGTGTCGAGGTCGATTGCTGGGATGGCTACAACGGTCAGCCCGAAGTCAACCACGGCCGTACCATGACAACCTCAATCAGCTTCAAGGAGGTAATGACCACTATCAACAAGTACGCTTTTGTCAAGTCCAAGTTTCCTCTGTGGATTTCTCTCGAGGTTCACTGCAGCCCGGCTCAACAGGCGACAATGGTCGAGATCATCAAAGAGTCCTTCGGTTCAAGGCTGGTGACGGAAACCTTGGAAGCTTTCCCCGACAAGCTTCCCACCCCCTCGGAGCTTATGGAGCGCGTCCTCATCAAGGTCAAGAAGCCCCAGATCAAGGAGGAGCCTGTTGCCGTTGGCAATGACTTCCGTGGCCGACGCCGGGGTAACAGCCTCAACTCGCCTATGATGCGGCCTTCTATTCCCGATGGCACTCCTTTGATGCCTTCCCAGTCCCTCCCACAGAGCCCCATGCTTACTCCCAGCCATTCATCTCGAAGACTGGTCAGCAAGACTCGGGTCAACACTATTACTGAGGGCCAAGTTCAGGGCATGCTGAGCAGCAGCACGAGTGACAACGAGAGTGTCTGTGAGCAGCCCGTCAAGAAGGTACACAACAAGACCGTCAAGGTTCTTGGTGACCTCGGCGTTTACTGTGCCGGAGTCAAGTTCTCTGGCTTCGACACTGCCGATGCGAAGCAGTACAACCACATCTTCTCTTTCATGGAGTCGAGCTTTGCCAAGCACTCTCGCGCCAAGGAGCAGAAGATGGCCCTCGACATCCACAACATGCGCTACATGATGCGAGTCTATCCCGACCGAACTCGCATCACTTCCAACAACTTTGATCCTCTCAACTACTGGCGCCGCGGTGTCCAGATGGCCGCCCTTAACTGGCAGACTTTTGACCTTGGAATGCAGCTCAACCGTGCCATGTTCGATGGTGGCAAGGACTCTTCCGGCTACGTCCTCAAGCCCGCCGAACTCCGAGACATTCAGGTCCTTCCCTACAATTCCGACATTGCGGAGGGTAAGAAGGAGCGCACCGTTATCTCTTTCACCATCGACGTCATCTCTGCCCAGCAACTTATGCGACCTGCCAACCTGTCTGCGAATAAGTCTATGGACCCTTATGTGGAGGTCGAGGTCTTCCATGCCAACGACAAGCGTGACAAGAAGGAGGTAGATTCTAACCTGGTCTTGGAGCATGACACGCCTATCAAGTACCAGACCGATGTCATCCGCGAAAACGGCTTCAACCCCATGTTTGACAAGCAAATGAAATACACGGTTACCACCAAGCACCCTGACCTGATCTTTGTTCGCTGGTCTGTCAAGCTCTCTAATGATGGCGAGAGCTATAACGAGCGCCCAGCCGTCGCCACCTACACCGCTAAACTCACCAACCTCAAGCAGGGTTACCGCACCCTGCCTCTTCTTAACCACGCTGGCGACCAGTACCTCTTCTCAAAGCTCTTTTGTAAGATCAAGATCGAATCGGTCGAGAAGAAGTTCATGGAAGCGCCTCGCCGTATCCAGGACGGAAACAAGCTCAACCGACTTGGTGGCAAGGTCTTTAGCCGCATCAACACCAGCCCTAAAAGTACCATCGAAAAGTCTAGCTCCGAAAAGACGAGCTTTGACAGCTATTGATTTCTGATTGAGTAAAATTCATCTCATCTCATCTGTACGAACACCTTTTCAACCTTCTTGGATATAATTTTATCATTTCATTTCTCGACTCCATCGATACTGAGCTCGACGAAGCTGGATCTGGACACCACACGGGTCTCTATCGACAAGGATCTACGGCACCGGACTTCTATAGTCGTCTTCTGACTCGATCACGCATCTTTCTTTCCATGATCCCAGGAGGATCCTGGCGCAATGTACGCGATGGACTTGAAGGGATCTGTGACTTGATGATGACGAGAACCGGCGCCCTTCGTTTTACTTTCTTTTCTTTTTACATCAAGAACGGGTTGAAGCGTTGGAATAACCCTTCGAGGTACCATTTGGTACACAACGATTTCCTTTGTTGAAAACATGGCGCATGAAAACAAAAACACTTAAAGAAGGACAAATACCCCCTTTAGCGTGGATGGTGTTGGTCATTATCGGGATTCTATGTTTATATTATTATCGCGGCAGGGTAGCCGCTTTAATGGACAGGGACAGGAACGGGAATGAAAAAAGGAGTCTGCATACACCACGCTTGGCCGTGATTTGGGAGCGTAAGGAAACTACTAGCATTGCACTGGGAAACCGGATTCACGTATTATAGATGGGCACAGGGCAGGGGAAACCAAACACTTGGGAAATATCTCTATTCTGCTGAAAGCATTTTATTCTCGACCCACAACTTTTCCTTCTCTTTAACTCTTGTGAAATGTATACCTCGCTGTCTCAAGTTTCACTAGAGATGACATCTCAAACTAAGTGTGACTGACTGACAGAAAGTGGGTTTGCGGCCTCTTGAACGTACCTAAACAATGGGATCGGCGTAGGGAAATCATGATACACTGTACACATAGCTCGGGCAAAGGACTGGATCACCCCGCAAATTGGAGATTGACAACGAACGGACCTTGATCTTCAAGGCATGTAAAGATAAGGGGTAGCGGAGGGATACTAAGAAATGAACGGTTCTTTAAACTATGACGAACATCTCTCATGACGCGAATCGCATGCCTGTTTAGTTCGTCTGTATAGCTTCGTCTCAAACCCCTGTTTCACGACTCAGGATCTACAGACTAACCTCCACAACTAAAACTGGCACTATCCCCTATGACGGCGTTGGAACTATCTCATTTTCATTACTAGATTGCACTATTAGCGACGTTGGCATTCTTCATTCCAGGTTCATCTTGTCTTCCCCGCAGGGTCCCCCTTTCACCCCCAGCGCTGATCCACAAGATCATCGTTTTGGAGGGGTGTGCGTTGTTGGGAAAGCATGGTTGGTGCCATACAAGGGGAGGATTTTCTGTTTGGAATGAGGCCATCCAGATATCTGAATCGGGATAATGGCTGTAATCAAACATGTTGATGTTGAGCTTTGTCAGCGGTTAGGCCATGTAGTATTCTGCCCCACTGTGATAGCCTCCAAGTTCCCAGCATGGGATATCACCATGTCGTCCAAATCATTCCGAAACAACGATTTCTTAACGAACAACACTATGTCATCAGACATAAGCGCCCTGGTCCTTGACAAGGTCCCTGACAACCTGGCCTGTCATAAAGCCCTTGATCTCGCTAGAGAGGCACTGCCTGTCCCGATATTGAATCACTCTCTGCGGGTTTATCTGCTGGCTCGATTTGTTGCCAAGAAAGAGGACTCTCCCTTTGTCTCTGATGGGCAGATTGGGCTCCTTTTCGTAGCGGCTGTTCTCCACGACGCTGGAGCGAGTCACCTCTACAATGGCACGCAGCGCTTCGAGATATGCTCCGCTGATTGCGCGAAAAACCATCTCGTCAAACATGGCTACTCGGAAGCCGAGGCGCATCAAGTCTGGACGGCTATTGCAGTGCATACGTCTCCCGGGATAGCGGAGTGTATCGATTCACTGTCTCGCCTGATTAGACTCGCTGTCCGCGCTGACTTTGGATCCGCAGAGTATCGAAGAAGCATTGGAGTTGACGAGTACTGCAGAGAGATAGAGACGCTTCTGCCGAGGTTAGACCCCGAGAAGGCCCTGGGTGACGCCGTGGTCAAACAGGCCAAGAAGATCCCGCAAGTGGACAGTCTCACTTGGCCGAATGATGACAAGTTTCCCGCTGCAAGTTGGCCCGGTGTTCTGCTGCGGGCACACGCCGAGAATCCAGACCACGAGGGAGTAAACCCAGCATTCTGAATGCAAGGAAGTTTGGCCTGCCAGGCGTCAAGTAGACCCCGGGATTGTAATAATGACTGGCTGCAAGCTGAGATTGGCGGTGAAAACCTTCCAACAGTGCAACATGGACCGGTAAGCGATTATCAAGGGGTGTTGGTGCTGGTGTTGTAGATCGTGTAAACGTGGCCGATCTCAAGTCGGCAGTTGTCACAGATCACACGAGTCACGCTTGGCGAGCGCATCAGTAGATACACCCTTGAATACACACGATGGAGAGACACAACTAGTACTGGATATGTCATATTTGTATACATGATCGGCTAAGTAAGATTCCAGTAATTTTGGAGTTATCAACATAAATTGTACCAAGAATAAGAGGGTAAAAATATCAAACAAAAGAAGGGACAAAAAAGATTACCCGGCACAAAGAAACTCCACATCTCATGACAAGAAACATTAGACATCGAGGAACCTCGCTCATTTCTCATTCGCTTTGCAAAACAAAAACCCCACAACTTTCTAATCAACGCCTTCGTCCTGGAACTTGGGTGTCCCTGAGCGGCTGAGATTACTGGGCGTTCTGCTCAGACTGCTCTGTGAGCTCCCCTTGCGGAGCATACCGCTTGCACCGCCGCGACCCCAGTTTCCGTTAGTAACGACCTCTAGAGCGCGGGCTTCGGCATCGTCACGACGTTGGGAGTCAGATGTGAAGTTTGGACTGAGCTTTCCACCTTCGGTTTTGTCAGGATTATTGGCGTCAAGGAAACCATCCTCGTCGTCACTGTCCAGGTCTGCTAGCTCATCATCTACTGTTCGACCACGAGGGCTGAGACGTTGCATAGGTACGTCTTGTGTTGCATCGGCGTACAGGTTGGGATCTCGGCCAAGAACTCGATCAGCTTTGCTCATACTCTTAGGACCTGCGAGTTTTGGGGCGGGAGAGTAATGCTTTCCTGCGCCTGTAGGTCGCTCAGGGATGTCAGGGATATCATCTGGTGACCCCCAACCAGCGTTTACCTCACGAGCTCTCTGTTGTTCTCGCTCAGCTGAGAGTCGATCACGAGCTTCCAGCCACTTGCTGCTTGCTTCCCATGTCCAACCATCTCCTGTAGTGTTGGAGACAGGGAAAAACCACAGCGCGGGGGTAGGGCCAAAGAGGTGCAGCAGATTGCGTTTCCAGCCAAGATCGAAGACATTGGGGAGCTTTTCGGAGTCTTGCTCGTCAAGGTACTCCTCGTACCGTCTCTGTCGCTGTTCCCGCTCACGTTGGGCGTATGAAAGTTGAACAGGTTGGGAGCCGTCAGGGGGGTATGATCGGGGCATCTCTCGTCGCTCTTCGCCTTCTTCGGGACGTGTGATACCAGGTAGGGCATTTGCGTGAAAGTCGACAAATTGACGAGCAGCGTCTGGTAATTCATTAGCGGGGTTGTGAGCAGAGTTGTACGTCTTGCGCAGCGGCGAGAGATATCTTGTCTTTTCGAGACACTCGATCGTAGTCTGTCCACACCGGGCCAAGTGAATGTGCCATGATGTAAAGGCGCCAACCACAAGTCCAATAATTCCGCTGATGACACTCAGCATGATGAAGTTGACGGGCAGGAAAGAGTCAATGTATTCCTGATCGTTCAGCGCCTCGTACCAGACCCAGCATGCACTCACGGCGAAAGACCAGAAGCAGAAAAGAGAGGTATAGATGAGGAAGAGGAGGAAGGCCTTGTGGTTGCGCAATCCGATACACGTCGCCAGCCAGGGGCAATGGTGGTCCATCTTGAGAACGCATCGTCGACATGTCGAGCAGTGGTGAGCACGATCAGGTTTGCGAGCCTGGCACTTTTTACAGAATCGAAACTCGCCGTTACTCTTGACTGTAAAGGAGGTGCCTTGGGGTGTGTTTTGTGTCGGTAAAAGGCCATAGCCCATGTCATTTGTCGTCGAGCCGGGAGGTGTAAAGACAGCGGTAGTGTAACACCAGTTGAGCAGGAGATAGAGTGCGACACCTATTGTCGAAGAACCAGTACCTGTGAAGCTGTTAGATGGACCTCTTTGGAATAGCTTGATGATCCGAACATACCTATCCAGGAGCTCTTCGTGCTGACGCTACCGATATTGACAACCACCCATACAGCCCATGATGTCAAACTGTACACAAAAGCCAAAGGAAAGTACGTCGCAAATGTGCAACAGCAACGCTCGGCTTTGCGCGCCCACCTACGAGCCGACGCCATTGCGCTCGCTTGTGTTGTGAAGTATGTAGTATTGGAACCAATCCAGCTATTTCTGTGCTGATCTCTGGTTCGATAATTGTTCAAATTTCTATTCGAAACGCCTCGTTCATATCGTTATTCGACCGTAGCGAACACAGGGGTATCTTTCGTTTAGTCGATTTCTGGATGAAGCCGTCGGTGTCGATAGCGGATCGGATGCCGAGGCCAGGCCAGGCCAGACAGGTGGATGAATCGACGGGGCACGGTTCGTATCGTGTCGTCTCTCTATACCGTAACTAAAGCGAGCATCAAATACACAAAATTATTAATCGGTTATGTCGAAGAATAAAAGTAATAAGCTGGCAAATTATCAACTACTGTCAATGGATTAAAGTAAAGCTTAGGTCATCAGGGGCGATTGGTTCCACAACCAACCTAAGTAGTGGCTCCGCTCCGCCTCTGCAACGCGTATACTCATTTAGATACCTAGCATTCGCTGTAAGAGAGGCCTTTAACTCAATCTCTACACTAAATACTAATTACTTATACAAAGACTATATATTGAAAGAACCAGTAGTATAAAATGGCAAATTACACGCTTTAATCATGCTAGCTTAGAATACTTTGTTATTTGTTACTCTTTGCCCTCTCCATTCATTGTCGTATCAAGACCTGAGTTTAATCACCCCTGACTGCTTGCTGTGCATACGACAAAGCATCCCTGGTTACTACATTAAAGAGATTATCTGGCACCACGACAGGCTTACATTTAACTTCACCGATGTTTGCCACGTTGAGGACTTTTAGCTCGCTCCAAATGCAAATAAAGAAGATTTGTCTAACCATGACGTCCATTGTATCGATCATACAGCTAGCTGTCCGTCCAGATCCTGTCGCTCAGCTCTCTGTGGTAATCCATTTTATGCCGCTTTAAAGCTGAGCATTCTCAACTTCTCCATTCCCCGAGGCAACCAATGCATCAAAATCTACCAGTGAATATCTTCATGCTTGTACAGGTCCTTTCCGAAAGACTTGGGGTTGACCTTGGGTTCATCCTGGACTGGCCCCTTTCGGGGCTTGAAGTCCTTGGACACCTCGTACTTCACGGTGCCATCTTTATGAGTCTCGTTCTTGACATCAACCATGCCACCCAGAAGCTGATCCATGTAAGCACGGTAAATGTCAGTCTCGCGAATCTTGCACCTAATACCGTTGGACTCGGCATGCTGAGTGATGGATGTCAGAGAGCCAAAGGTGTTGAGACAGTAGGGACAGCGGTACTTGGTCTCGGAGTGCGCTTCGGATCGAAGATGGCCCAGAAGTGCCTGGCCCGACTTGAAGGTCTTGGTGCAAGTTGTCATGGGGCAGTTGAACTTGCCAGTAAACTGGCAGCTGTACCGAGCGACATTGAAGTCGGGATGGTCAGGATTGTGAACACTCAAGAGATCGTGAGCCGCTCGAGCGTTGGGCACGGCGGCCTGCTGAAGTTGCTGTTGAGTAGGCCGCTGAGGTGCGGGAGCCTGTGGGAATAGGTTTTTGCCTTTGTTCCAGTCATTCCCCTTGATGTTCTCCTTGTTGCGAACCTGGGTGCCCGAGCTGGAGAGGGCAAGGGTTGGAAACCCCTTCTGCTCGATCTCAAAAGGACGGGCAGAATCTTCAGTGATCCAGCTGCTGGTAGAGGGGGCCTTAAAGCTCGCAGATGGCATGTAGTCTGCATAGTTGCTCTTGAGAGGTTCGTTGGTGGCTGCCACAAGAGCATTAGAAAACTCCATCTTCTTCTCCCGGGTGCTCTCAATCATCTTGCTGTTGAGTCGTGAGCATTCTTTCTGGACATGGGATACGAGGCCCCCAACTCGGGAGAAGGGCCCCTTTCCGCATCCTGAACAGTAAAGATTCTGTTCCTGAGGATGGTTCTAGATGGCAATCAGCACGGCGCTCAAGAGATGTAAAGACGTTGAAACGGACTTGCTTAATGTGCGTGACCTCCGCTTCTTGAGTTTGGAAATCTGCACCGCAGAATTTGCAGTGAATATGACCTTTGCCGTTGGCCCGCATGATGCGCTTGTGAGTGTGTAGGTCTTCCCAACTCTTGAAGATCTTAGTACATGGCTCGCACCAAAAGTCACCTTCAAACCGCGTCCCTGACGGCATCTTAAATAGTTGAAGGGTGATTTGATTGTCGTACACGATTGTTGGTTGCTGTCAGGAAGCGTAAATAAAGAGGAAAGATTTCCGTGTGCAGTGACCGCAAGGGAAGATGCAGCTTACAGTGCAATACGAAACTGATTGTTGCTTGTTAAGTGAAGGTGGTGGCTGGAAATTGGTTGTCGGTGACGGGTAGTGACAGAAAATGGAAGAAAGGAAGAGGCATATGTGAAGAAAGCAAATGAATTTATCGGTGAAGAGATAGAAAACCACCAGGCAACAAGCAGGCACAAGAGGGGGAAAAGGCGCGTGAGCAGTGAATCATCGCCGCCTCCTTAACAAACGGGCGGATTGTGAGCAAGTTGTTGATGAGCTACCTGCAAAGGTACACTAGGTATCGGTGAAAGGCTTGGGACTGAACCTCAAAACATGAATCGCAAAGCAAAGCAATATATCTAGACGGCACACACATCGGAATCATGCCTGTTCGTAACAAAATAATCAAGTGTCGTTTGCTGATATCGGCGTTGACTAAGGCAACGTACTTCTGCGAGTTTGTTGCAAGCGGCTAGCTAGACAGAGTACGAGCGCTTCAAAGGCATTCACACAGTACTTACCACAATCTGGCATTCAAACGAACGCGGCGGCGGTGGTGGTAATGCTGGCAAATCATCCATACATCTCTGGATCAATATCATAGTCCAGTCCATCTGGCATGTCCCCATCTCCATCGTCTTCGTCACCAGACTCGTCTTCGTCAGCCTCGTCAGAATCTTCATTTCCAGATCCCATCTCTCCCAGCAAACGGGCCTCTTCCTCCTGCAAATCTTCAGCGACAGCGGCTGTCCCCTCAGCTGGTGCCTTCTTGGGCCCTGCATTGGGATCTCTGACTCGCACGCTATAGCCCTTGTGCTTATTCTTTTTAGTTGGTTGTCGTCCCCGAAGTTGTGTCAGCTCCTCATCTGTTAGTCGTAGATTTGGAAGTGGCAGGTGAAATGTTGCTTGGTTTGACCGGACTGGTGTCTGGTCGCCTGTTTCCAGCGTCATTGCAAAGTCTTCCCTGGTGAGATGTCGGTCGAATTGGATGGCCACGAGTTTCGTCTTCATGATCGCCTTGACTTTAGCCCAGAGTCCGCCATGGTACCATCCACTGCTAGGATCCCATTCGGGGCGTATAGCAGCGTTTTTGAAGAGCTCCTTGAGAAGAGGGTCGGTGATATCACAAACTTGCCACACTTTACCGTCAGTATGGAAAGTTTCGCCATCAAAGACGTGGCTCTCGGAAAGCTCTTCCAGGAATTCTTTCAGGGGTCCCATTTGGACCTTGCGTAGTGATTTCCACGTTTGACCTCGTTGAGCACGCTTCTGCTTTGGGAGCTTGAACATGAGGGTCTGGTAGATTCGGTATTTAGGATCTGTCCGTGGATCAATGCCATATTGAACCACTCCGTCTCTCCACGGGCCTCCCTTGAATTGATAAGCGGCGTAGTTAAGATATTTCTTGAGTTCGTTCCAGTTCTTAAGCTTGCCCCCAAGATAATTAAGCAGTGACCGCCGTGTCCAAATCGGTCGTTCCGTGAATGCATCTTCGAGTTCAGCTATTATTTCCACCATTCGTGGATCGGTCATGTCGGGATGAAGTTGAGGCTCAGTTGGCGCAGGGTCTTCTGCACCAATAAAGTAGCCGACCTGTTTCACAGCAGTGGTGTTTATCGTGCCGCCATCTTCGGTAGCACGTACGTACGGATTTTGTGAGTATTGATAGTTGAAAGGGAGACTCATGTGTGTGAACATGGGTGGTGGGATGATATCGACATTGGGGCCTTTGTCAACGCCAGGCTGAAACTTGAACTCTTTCATTTTGTCGACTACATAGAATCAGCATCTTTTTAGACATTAGTGAGAGGGGGAAGACACACCATCTCCGGGGAGAACTTGATTAACGTATCGCTGCGCAAAGTCGGACTTGGACATGTCCCAGTAAAAATCGTGAAGTCCACGGAAACGATGGGTACTGCGAATCACGCCTACTGCTTCAACATGATAGTTGCCGACATTGTCTGCCATTTTTCGGCGAAGCACCTTGGGGTCATCTAGTCGACCGTAAGATGAGACGTTGTCATTTGCAGGCAGTTGGTCTTGGGCGTCGGTGACTTCGATATCCCCTTCCCAAGGTCCATCAGTTCCTCTTTTTCTTTTCCGTCCTGTTCTTTTCGGAACAGTGATCTTGAGAACTACATCATGACTACGAGCATTGTGTGACATGATGGGTTTGAAGAACGGGTCTTCGGGCACCAGATATAGTGGAATTGAATTCCTCCCAGTATCCAAGACCTATAATCTTGTTAGTAAGATGAGTGATTGTAAACAGTAAGTTTCTTACATGTTGAAGATGTGGAACGCGACCAAATGCCTTGACAGCTCGGTCGGGATTTTCCACAATGGCAGGAAACTCAACAGCACCGACAACCCGCTCAGGTATCATGTATCGAGGAGCTGAGTCCGGATGAACAGATTCAGATGCTCGTTCACCGTGGTCATCCTCAAACTGGGTGTCGTCTAGGCTATCATAGCCGTTTTCATCGGATGATAGATCCACTTCCATCGTGACCACTGCTGATAAGTTTGGATCATTCGTGAGCTTCTACTAATGAGACGAAAAGATACTGAAAGTCTGGAGCTCTGCAGGTGTAAGTTGAGTTGTATGAGAGTTTGAGGTATATGGAAAAAAACAAACCAGGGTTCAATTAGACACCGACACTAACCTTGTGCGGAAGTAAAATGAGATTTCCAAGTCCCAGAATGGTCAATAATAACGGGAAAGTTGGCTGTGTAGGATGTTTGTGCTGACTCCCTTAAAACTGGAATTGGATATAATAGCAAAATCATGTTGCCATTGCACGATGATGATGTTTTGACGCGATTCTCACTTGTCATATTGGTGATGTGGCTGTAATATTTATAGTGTCAAGTGTCTTGCACACTGTCTGCTCTGGTGCTTTTGGTGCGATCAGGACAGTGCGAAAAAAAGAGACAAACGTCTGTTCCTGTGGCTGAAAAGCTTCATTACCTGTGCTTCAAGTTTGAGCTCTTGCCCTTTTGTAGCCTCGATAGTGAAGATTCAATGTGACATATTAAAATGGCAATATGTTGCATGATGTAGTATAAGAAAACTGCCGCTTGTTTCGAGGCTTCATATTGAGCGTACAGCTTCCAATGCTAGCTCAGGTTTTGTGTACGGAGTACCTAAGTGTGACTGCGCCATCTCCCAAGTCTAGAGGTACTCAGTACCAAGGTAGCAAGTAGATATATTGTGACTTATGCTGCCAGCTCATCACTATTTACACCTGTTTATACCTAGTGATCCTGGTGATAAAAAAAGATAGTGATGCTAGTAGAGGCGTAGAATTCCTCTTCTTTATTCTAGAACAAACTCAAAAGCCGCTTTATCTCGAGGTGAAGTGTTACGTTGGTTGAAGAAAAGTGCCCTTGCACAGCCCAGCGTAATTTCGGCCGCGTGACTGGTTCAACGTTCACCTAGTGGCACTCCAACTAAACTCCTCCCTCCCTTGACGCCCACATCTTGGCAGATCCTGAACTTGAAGATTGTCGAGATCTATGTATTTCACGTCAAGGGTTTTGAGATGATCATGTCAAGGGTCCTCGAAACAGATATGTAGATGTACAGCTTTAAGAGCCACTAGTCGCATGATATCCAATGTCTTCTAAATGATTGTCCGCATTGATCCTAGAAATTGCATCTGTACCAACTCTTTTGAGCGTCGGGGTCCATCTATCTAGGAGGGGCATTATCACCTAATGCACCTCTGTAGCGCCTTTCATTTAGTTGGTTTCACCGCCCGTTCCCAGCACCATCCCAGTAAGGGTCAGTCCAGCAACAGCTCAACCAGTTAGCATATCCAGAATCAGGCATACCTGTGATATTTGTTAGTGATTCTGTGGCTGGTGCACTCTTCCACTAACATTATCAACCCGACCCGACCTCCCCTCGCCAATAATCGAAGCGCGTTCCCTTCAACAGGAGCTCCCCCCCGCAAAGAACCTGTCTCTTCGCCGGCGCCCAACGATCACTACCTCTACCTACCTACGACAAGTTTCCCATCACTCAACGACGACAACGAGGCTCGACTCAGCAGCCGCCGTGAGAATCTCGACCACGCCGCGTCTTTGTGATTTCTCTCTTCTTCTACCTCACAACTCGACTTCCATTCGATTCTTCTCCTAAGACAAGACAGCACAGCAGCATCAGCAGAGTAGATCAGAGTACAGCACAGAACCCCCATCCCAGTTCCAGTTCCAGCATTCGTCCTCCACTCCTGCGCAAGTACCAGCCAGCACCTGCACGAGCACTGCACTACAATCAATTGAACCACACGATAACTCACCGTCGCCCAATACCATTTTCAGCCCTGGCTGGTTCAGTGCTTTATCGTCGTCCTCTTCCTTCATGGGAGTAATCGTCGCATTTCGCTCCCTCGAGTAGTCTTTCTTCATTAGGTGCTGTCTCAGCCTCCTCAGCTTGGTTCATCCAATCTCGAGCCACTTCAACTCCTCCAACTCTCGCACGCGCGGTTCTTCGTCCGGCTCCCGACAGCAACACAACGCTTTCGCCAGGCCGGCCCCTCTCCTCTTCTCGCCTAGAAATCGTCTCCTAATAACGATTATCAACATCGTTCATCACTACAACCCTTCGGTGCATTGAATCAGTTGCTTGCGCATCTGCTGTCACCTCTTCGACGTTCCCTTCCCCTGACGTCGTTGCCCCGGTGCCCCACTGCTTCATACAGTTGAGCAGCGGGCGTCTTAAACCGCCCCTCCGCACGACACACTGTTGTCCGACAAGATGAAGCGCTTTAGTCAGAGAGTTGTATGTCTTTCCCTTTCTTGAGATTACTCTCCTGTGTTAACAAGTATCTAGCTTTCGCGTGGGAAAGACCCAAACAAGTCTTCTAAGAAGAACAAGGATAATAAGGATGGTACCGCGTCTCCCTCATCACGGGACAACAATCAGTCACCTGTGCTTACGCCCTCATCCTCCACGTCGACTTTGAACGATCCTCGAAACAAGCAGCCGCAAAACAGTTCTAGCCATGGAAGCGAACACGGCAGCGCCTCGCAGCCCTCCAACTTGTCCAATGTAACTCAGGCCGCTAACGCCCCTGATCGCTTTGCTTCGGGAGGCGCCTCAAGCCCCAACGGTGGAAGTTCCAGCTCTCGACTGCCCCCAACCGTTGTCATCAGCCCTACACCTGGCGTACGTCCTTGGTCCCGTTCCCTTTCGTTCTACTTTCTCTAATCATGATTTTGCACAGCATGTCCCTCCCCCAGGAGCCGCCGAGACGATGCCACACGACTTGGCTCCCCCTAAAGCAGGCCAGAAGTCGCTCTTGATTCATCGAGGAATAGATAACCGTGATGCGATTCCAGAGGGACTCCGAACCCCAAAGAGGCAGCATTCCTCGAGATTCGACATTTCAGCCCATCGCGAACTTGAGAAGCTGCCCGGTTTCCATGAAGTTCCTCCCAACCGACGACAAGAACTCTTTATGCAAAAGATTGACCAGTGTAACGTCATTTTCGACTTTAACGATGCGAGCGGCGACATGAAGTCGAAGGAAATCAAGAGGCTTGCCCTGCACGAGCTGCTGGATTACGTCGCCAACAATCGCCAAGTTATTACTGAACCCATGTACCCCAAGGTTGTCGACATGTTTGCCAAGAACCTGTTCCGCCCAATCCCGCCACCAATAAACCCCCAGGGCGAGGCTTTCGACCCTGAAGAGGATGAGCCCGTTCTCGAGGTTGCTTGGCCCCATATCCAGGTCGTTTATGAGTTCTTCCTGCGCTTCATCGAGAGTCAGGATTTCAACACCAACATCGCCAAGGCGTACATCGACCATAGCTTCGTCCTCCAGCTTCTTGAGTTGTTTGATTCCGAGGATCCCCGCGAGCGGGACTTCTTGAAGACTACCCTCCACCGCATCTACGGAAAATTTCTTAACCTCCGATCTTTTATTAGACGATCCATCAACAATGTCTTTTTCCAATTCACCTACGAAACGGAGCGGTTCAACGGTATTGCCGAATTGCTCGAGATTCTTGGTTCTATCATCAACGGTTTTGCTCTTCCCCTCAAGGAGGAGCACAAGATCTTCCTGACCAGAGTGCTATTGCCTCTGCATAAGCCCAAGAGCCTGAGCATGTACCACCCCCAGCTTGCTTACTGTATTGTGCAATTCCTGGAAAAGGACGCATCCCTAACTGAAGACGTGAGTTGATTTCTTCCACTAATCGTTATAAGCTAATGGATCTTGGCAGGTTGTTATTGGACTTCTCCGTTACTGGCCCAAGGTCAACAGCACAAAGGAGGTCATGTTTCTCAACGAAGTCGAAGATATTTTTGAGGTTATGGATCCCGCAGAATTTGCCAAGGTTCAAGAACCTCTCTTCCATCAGCTGGCCAAGTCTGTGGCCAGTCCTCACTTCCAAGTCGCCGAGCGTGCCCTTTATTTCTGGAACAATGAGTATTTCTGCAACCTTGTCAGTGACAACGTGGAGATTATCCTTCCCATCATGTTTGCTCCCCTCTATGAGAACTCAAAGGGTCATTGGAACAGGTATGCTTATTCTCCCCTTTTAAAAGTACGATTCTGACGGGATAGAACAATTCATGGAATGGTCTATAATGCCATGAAGCTCTTTATGGAGATCAACCCTCAATTGTTTGACGATTGCTCCCATGAGTACACGGAACAGCAGAACAGCGCTGCAGCACGCGAAGCCCTTCGTGAGCGTAAATGGGCTGCTTTGAGCGAAAAGGCGAACCAGCAGAGAGAAAGCAACGGCAATGGGGTTGCTGATGCCCCTACTCAGATCACGCCCATGCCTCGTGTAGACGAAAACGACGCCGCCACCGAGGACAATTCAAAGCGCCTCGATTCGCTTAAGTTGCAAGACGGCCGAACCAGTCTTCACGAGCGAGACAACTCTGTAGGATCTGCCCGAAGCCGGTAATCCAAACCGACAGCTCTATCCAGCATACGTCAGTGCATCGGGCTTGGATAGAAGACCGCAGATCCCTTACCAAAATCGAAGCATGAAGATGGGATATAGTAGGTTCGAATACCATCATTGCTGTATAGTCGTGTTTGTCGGTGGTGTTATGATTATGAGGAGGAATTGGTTTTTCGCAGTTCAATAATGGACTTACGAACATGCGTACTCGACATACAGTCACTTTGCTGGGTTGGAATTGGCCAATGTGGATACCGCCGCCATTGCTCTACAACGCATTTGGACCTTTCAACCTTCTTTCTTGGTTCGCGCCGCAGCTAGACCACATTCAGGGCTGCCTTGGGGAGGGGGGAATACGCGCAGACGACATTACAATGCTACCGTGTTTTCTCTTTGCCCACTTCTCATGTACTGAATATGACAAGCGAATCCGGATGCTATACTATATCTGTGTCGTGGTTATGGGTAGGATACGGGCATAAAAAGCATGGACGTCTACGCTTTCTCTTGTAACTCTTTGGGCGAATTCCTACTTTGTTTTCTTTTACTTCTTCTGGACTTTTTCTCCTGCCCCGCTGCAAGGAACCGGACGTTTGGAGAAGCTATAGGTTCTTCACTGGTCATGGTTTACGTTGCGTCCTTGTGTGTTTTGCTGTGTGTGAAGAGAGGAGAAGGGTTAGGTCTGCTTGGTTTTATGGAGACGATGAATGAGCAAGACTAAAATAAAAGTCATTATTATCAAATCGTAATTGATTATATTTCGAGTGAAAGAGTGTCCAGTCACTGTTTGGGTTTCAACCGTCTAATTGTTACAGCAATGTTGCACCGAGAATGTACTAATCTACTAAGCTAGGCTCCTACCATCCCCGTCCTCGATCATAACCACCCCTTCCTCTCCCACGGAAGCCATTGCCTCTTCCCCTACCTTGGTATCCGTTCTGTGGCGGAGGTGGCTGTGGGGGAGCATTCCATCCCATCATCTGGCTCATCATGGCAGGATTGGGAGGGAACCAACCTTGTGCCATGTGTGGAGGCGGCGGTGGTGGCCAAGAGCCCTGATAACCCGCTGGTGGCGGAGGTGGTAGAGGAAAATCTCCTGGTGGGGGAACGGGAGGGAAATGGGCTTGAGGCGGTTGTTGAGGAATCGGAGGCGGACGATTCGGTCGATTTTGAACATCTTTGTTGTAGTATCCTGAAGGTGAACGGGATCGTGACCTGCTGTGTGATCGTTGCCTCGAACGATCGTGCTGGTTTCCACGGCTTCGACTGCGGCTGCGACTTCGGCTGTAGCTAGAAGTATGACGTCGGGTTCGACTTCGGTCATGATCGCGGCTATGTGACCGACTTCGGCTACGGGTTAGACTTCGGCTTCTAGAGTCTCTTGAGACCCTTGGGCGTTTATGGGCAGGTCGTGAAGAGCTTCGTGATCGACCACGCGAGTAGCTACGCGATCTTGAACGACCTCGGTCTCCTCCTTTACCACCATTTCTTTTCCTCTCCTTCATCTTCTCACAAAAGCGACGAGACCAGCCATAGTACGTCTCACCACCAATGATATCACCCGTAATCTCGTCGAGGATAACTCGTTCTCCAAGCTCGTTGAGATCGTTGGCGGGATCGTCGTTCCATTTCTGCTCCTTTGAAAACATACTCTCTACCTCACCCAAGAGATCCTGCACGGCAGTCACAAGAACTTTATCGGCGGGTCCTGGAGCGAGCTGAATGGGTCGAATTTGGTCGGGGAACATTGGTTTGGTCGAGTTTGGAGTCAGGTGTGGTAGCCATGTTGTCGCAGGCAGATCGTACCAGGGTACGGAGTGGTCGCCATGAAAGGAAGGGAGAGTGAATGGCGCGTTTTTAGCAAGCTTCAGGGAGACATTCGAAATTTGCGGTTCCTGTGCTGTTGGTGGAGCGACACCGCTGGCGAGGGCTTCTTCAAGCTTGACAACCATCTTCGAGTTGACGTACTGTTGGTCATCCCACAGTCGAATGAGATCCTCGAGCTTCTTCTTGTGTTTCGGGCAATTGTCGAAGGCGGCAGCGCTTGCGATCAGTGCGGGCAATGCGTTGTCCCAGGGTATCGCAAACTCGCTGTTGCCGTTCCGCGTGATGATATGGTAAAACACATCACTTATAACGTATAACAGATGAAGCCTGCGCCGTTTCAGACTAGGCCGTGAGCCATCATCTTGCAGACTCTTTGATAAAGCACCGCAGTACTTGGCAAGCGCAGTGGTGCGCGCGGTAGACGGGGCAACATTTTCGACGATCCAAACCTTGCATTTCTGTTTAACCAAAAAAAGCACGCAAAATTTAGTGACTTCTGCTTGGGTACAGAGGGAACAGCTTTTCAAGCGATGGAGCAGACCTGGACGTTGGGGCGCGAGCACTGGGCGAGGGCGTCTGTTAGGAGCGAAAAGAAAGCTTCAACTGAGGGACGGCTCAGGGATGTCGGATCGGCGCGAAATAGCGTGGCAGATAGTGTAGCCTTTGCGATGGCCAGCTCTGGCGTTGCCATTTTGGCTAAATAAACTTTCTCGAGGTTGTTTAAGGATAAACAAATGTTGATGGACAAAAGTTATGTTATTGAAGCTATGGTGGAGCTGGAGGAAGAGCCTCCAAGTGCGATAGCGGCTAATTGCCGGCCTTGGCAACACGTGGCTGTGCTGTTCAGCCGCAATTGTGTAATGTGCTCAATATTTAGGATATGAGGCTCGTCATGAGCTACGAATACGTCACTCGAGTGCATGAAGCTTGAGATGAATACGATTCAATTTCTTTGATCTCAGTAAGTGCCGTTAACACAGCAGACAAAGGAAGACCAATGCTAGAGTGGCCCAGAAAGCGATTCTTTCCGTATAACAGCCGCAAGCGAGGTCGGCACAGGGTTCAAGGATCCACTCTAACCGGTCTTGTCCGTACATGTTGCATCCAACTCATGAGCAGAATAAGCCAGAGTATTTAGCGATTTTGTGTTGATGGTCGATATTGCAGCCAACAGGCCGTCTGGGCTCTTCTTTTTTCAGCTTCCCCTGTGACTAATTCATGACGATAAGGCGTTCCATAAGGTGATTGTTGTACACAGCTCCATCCAGGAGCTTACTCCTCCCGTCCACTGGCTTCCATCAAACTAGGAGAACCTATCACCCTTTGGACTCCGGTAGACTGAGCTGCTCTCGTACTTGCTCTTCTCGTTGATTCGTTGATCCTCGGTCGCTGGCGCATGTCTTGTAGGAGCGGGATCTTGGGCGATCTCGGTGCTTGGGGAGTAAGCATGATCGTAGCGGGGAGGACCACCGCCCTCTTCGGCCTCCAAGTTCTGGATCATTTGTGCCTTCTTGCGGTGGGCGTCCATCTTGGCCTGACGGTCGGCGTTGATTTGCTTCTTGGCGAAGTAGTAGGCACCGCCACCGGCTATGACAAGGTTAGCTTGGATTCCAGAGGCTATTGGAAAACCAAGAGCAGTTCCATACCGACGCAGAGAGAGCCCCAGCCCAACCTAGAGTGGAAATATTTCGTCAGTTTCGAGTTGTTAACAGACAGCGGAGCGAAGACCGTAGGCGCAAAGTACGAACCAGAAGGATTTGACCTATTGCAATTAGTATCAACCACGTCAGCATCGGAATCATCTCATAAAGAACTTACAGTGTTCATTTTGACGATAATCGGTAATCCAAAGAGACGTGGAATTTTTTGAAAGTGAAAATCGGGGTGGAAGATTGAAAGTGGCAGGGTTTGGTAAAGGTGTAAGTGGAATGGCCTGACATGATATATGCGTCGGTTCCTTCAAGGTCCAGACCTCATCGCTTGGCATCCACCTTCTTAGTAGTAGCTTTAACTTCGATGCAGCTGGAAGGTACGTACCTCTCAACGGCGGCTCCTTTGGCTGTGTCTCGGATTTTAACTGGAGGGAATAAGCATTTGGTCTCACAAAGTTCAACATGATGTTATAAAGAGTTCATTCTATGTAAATGACTCTGATAGTCTTTATGATGACGCAGAAATATACTTTGCAGTATGAGGGGGAAACAATATCGAGGCTGATAATGTCCATACGTCCAATAGTAGAATCATGTCTTCTGCCAACCCAAGCTAGAATGCTTGATCTGCCGCCACTAGAACGGGTTTCACCTCGGAGTATCCAAGGGGGTCTGTGGCAACCATCAACTTCGTTTTAGTTAGATCAGAAACCATAACTTTAGATGTGTCTTTTGCAGGGGTTTGATGGTTGGTTTCAAAAGAATTGCTTCCTCAAGCTTTTCTATTATGCAGTATTAGATATCATAAAGAAAAGTTTTATCGATCAGCTCTGAAACTTATTGATAAATAGTTTCATTATTCTAGTGTTAATTTTCTATATCAAACTGATTCTTGTAGTCATGTCGCTTCTGACGAAACTTGAGCAGCTATTTCATGGAGTCGATCTTCAGGTACCACGGACAACTTCAGACAGCTTTTATTAGGAGGTAAGTACAAACACAGTTATATATATATATATATTACTACAGGACAGAATAATGTTATAAAGCCCAATTTTTGGCGAAAACGGTCATACAATGAGTTTTTGATATACTAAACCATCCGCTGACTGTCTCGGTCAAAGATGATCATTCTTCTTGACCGCGTGGTCAAATCTTCAACTTCAATGCTTTCCCCGCTGTCACACCCCTGAAGCCTTAGCGGAATTCACTGACCCTGGTAGCTTCACCGTGCATCATTATGGACACGAGAATAAATGCACCGTGACAGCTATGCCCAAATCGCATAGCTCTACAGTGCCCAGACACGCATTACATACACCCCATTATGACATAAGGGTGGCTCAGCCAGCTCGAAATTGTGAGAGACCACGCAAGACAACTCGCAGTAAGATCGACACTGAAGCCACGAGCATAATAGGGGACATCAAGAGAAAAAAACAAGACACTTCTCCGAAACATCCCTCGCTTTGTTTGCATCCATTTCGACCACTATACCAACCAGACGAGACTGCTTTGGTCATCGTACGGCCCCTGTCATTAACATCATCCACCCGCTCTTTCATCGATCCCCAACTGTTCCTTGTCACTGCCCAGCGCCGACTTTTGGGAGCTTAAATTTCCCATCTTGAATTATTTACACCGATAAACTTGCAGCCTCATCACTTGCATTACTGCTTTTCCAACGCCAGATCTATATTCGGCTTCAACTCACATCCTGTTGATGCCTTCATGAGCGACTACTGGGCGTGGGTGTAGCGGGTACAATCACCCTCTACCCTCGCTGTCGAGAGGAAGCTTTGCTTTACCATCATGGAGCCTACTAACGGCGAAGGGCCTGATGGCTCTTCACTTGTACGTAGGTCCCAATGCATACTTGAACACCACTGACAACCACTAGAAGCCTGTATCATCTTTGCGAGCGCGATTCGAGAATATGGGTACTGCGCCCAACTCTAATATCAGCAAACCTACCGACATCCCACCTGCTACCACAACAACTACTTCCGCTCCGCCTTCACGGCCCATCTCTCCAGCCCCGAAGCCGACCCGACTGCGTGAATTCAAGCCTGCACAAGAAGCACCAGCGGCCAGTCCTTCAACTCCAGCTATTCCTGCGAGACCAAAGCCGAAGCCTGCGGCACTGTCTACGAATCAAGATGCCCCTCCCCCGCCGACGTCCGCGAGACCAGTCCCGGCCGCAAAACCACAAACCGTTCAGCTTCAGCAGCCAGCACCGCCTATGCCTCCTGCTGTGACAGTCCTTCCGCCCCAATCGCCTCCGAAAAACCGAGTTTCAAATCTTGCCGTCGGAGACCAACCTTCGTTTATAAACCCAGATGCTGTCGCGACAACACCTGCTACACCGACAGCTGGAGGCCGGTCCTTCAAAATTCCAAGTCGATCACTTAACACCTCACCATCACTCAACGCTCCTGTATCTCCTCGACCTGGTGGCTCAAGACCACCGTCACCGCCTCCGCCCAGACGATCTGGGGAGCTGAGCCGAGTTCGTGAGCCTAAAGTGCCACCACCGCCGCCAGCGCCTCGCAATGAGAAGGCATTGATTCCTGCGCCCAAAATGGGGTCGATTTCTGGCCCGACAGTAGCACGGATGAGCGATATATCGCAGGAGAACTCTCCATTTAACAGCCCTCCAAGCAGCTTTGGATCTGGCGAGGAGACACCCCCGAAACTGCCAACACGTCCAAGACCACAGTCACATATTGAGCAGCCCAGTAGACCGAGATCAGTTGTTGTCGGTTTCGATCCTCCCCCCGTGCATCATTCAGTAACAACTATGAGGAAAGACCGAGAAGAGGCTATTGAGATGTCCAGAGGCCACATTACTCCTCAACTAACTGGCGAGCCACGACCAGCGTTACCAGCGAGGCCTGGGAACTTTGAGCCACCCCCTCGGCCTCCTCCTCTGAATAACAACAATAATAGCATGCCCCCTCCACCGCGACCGCAGAGGCCAGCTGCGCCAACAGCGGTTCAGGCTATCGATCCTCCACCTTCCTCTACGCCACCACCAAAGCGAGTCGTCTCAACCCCAACGACACAGCAACCTCAACAACAACTTGCTGCCCCCACACGCGGGCATGGCAGATCAATGACGATAGACAGGGCATCTGACAGAACGCCCGCCGAATTCCGCATCGCCCTAACAACTATTCCACAATCAGCTGTTGCTGCTCCACCCCCGAAAGCGATACATTCCACTCCTGTTGTTGCCGCTAGGGTTACACCAAATGCTGAGGCTATTCACCATGTTACCACATATCCAGAAGCTTCGAATACCAACCGGCGACCACCATTCAGCAAACATGGAACTTATGATATTCCGACCAAGTACGATGCAAGAAGCTTTGATGTATGCGGTGAATTTATATGCGCAAGCGGTTACATGACAAGAGTATGGAGTTTGATAGATGGCGAACAAATCATGAGCTTGCAACATACCGAAGGAGTCAAAGCATCTGCAGTGAGTTTCAAACCCGCTGCTGATCCGCGAGAAGAAGGAAAACGAATATGGATTGGCACAAACACTGGAGACCTGATGGAAGTCGAAGTCGCCACGCATGCCATAACGCAAAGCAGGCCCAATGTTCATGGTCGATACGAAGTCATACGAATCTACAGACATTGGAACGAAGTTTGGACGTTGGATGAGTCAGGAACATTACTTGTCTGGGGACCCGACGAGACTGCTGTTGCAAACGTTTCTGGGCATCCTACTCAGAGTTACAAGGTTCCAAAGGGGCACACGTATTCCATGGTCATTGGTGAGGAACTTTGGCACGCTACAGGCAAGGAAATCCGAGTTTTTGCACCGACGGTCGATGGACGAACACAGTTTCAGGTGCTCGTTCGACCTTTGATCGCGGATAATGCGGGCGAGGTCACTTCCGGTACCCTTGTCAAATCCCACCCAGGCAAGGCCTTTTTCGGACATGTCGATGGCAAAGTAACGATTTACAACACCAAGGATTATTCGTGCACAACAATGTTGAATATCAGCACATGGAAGATCAATGCGTTAACGAGTGCGGGGAATTATATCTGGGCAGCATACAACACTGGCAAGATTTGTGTCTACGATGTGGAGGAAGCACCATGGGTTATCCTCAAAGAGTGGCAGGGACACGAAAATCCCATTGTGAAAATGGCCGCTGATCCCTCGTGCTCTTACTTCATGGACCGACAACAGGTCATCTCTTTGGGGGCAGATAACAAGATCAAGGCATGGGACGGTCTGCTCGAGGATGACTTCCTTGAAGACTCAATGAAGTCGAAAGACACCCAGTACTGCGACTTTGACGAAATCCGAGCTTTGTTCTTTACATGGAATGCTGGAGCATCTACGCCATCAAGTTTACGGCATTCTCAGGGCGACTCGACATTCTTTCAGGATCTTGTTCAGTCAAGCGGCTCGCCAGACATTCTCGTGTTTGGTTTCCAGGAACTCGTGGACTTGGAGGACAAGAAGTTGACAGCCAAACGATTCCTCAAACCGAAGAAGAAAGAAGCTGGAACCGACCAGGAACGAATGAGCCATCAATATCGAGATTGGCGTGACTTTTTGATGAAGACACTCGACGACTACATGCCGGCAGACGACTTGTACCACCTCCTTCATACAGCACCCATGGTAGGACTGTTCACATGCGTCTTTGTCAAAGCACACCTACGAGACAGAATTCGGGGGCTCCAGGGCGCGGAGGTGAAGCGAGGCATGGGTGGCTTACATGGCAACAAGGGTTGCGTAGCTGTTCGTTTCAAGATTGATGATTCTTCGATTTGTCTTGTCAATTGCCATTTGGCTGCTGGGCAATCTCAAGCGAACGCACGACATAACGACGTTGCTGCTATCCTCGAAGCCAACTTGTTCGCCACTGAACGAGACTCAGCAGCTCGTATTGACAGTTTTGTTGGTGGAGGTGATGGAAGCCTGATCATGGATCATGAGCTTTGCATCCTGAACGGCGATCTGAACTACCGAATTGATACCATGTCTCGCGATACTGTTGTGGCAGCAGTCAAACAGAACAATTTAGGCAAACTTCTTGATCGAGACCAACTTTTGGTGGCACGTCGCCGCAACCCAGCCTTCAAGCTTAGAGCTTTCGACGAGATGCCCATCACATTCGCGCCAACATACAAGTACGACGTAGGTACTGACAACTACGACACCAGCGAGAAGAGACGAAGTCCCGCTTGGTGTGATCGATTGTTATATAGAGGTCGAGGTCGAATAGAGCAGTTTGACTACAGACGTCACGAGGTCCGAGTGAGCGATCACCGGCCCGTGACAGGAACCTTCAATCTTTGGGTCAAGAAGGTTAATCCCAGGGGTAGGGCAACGGCATGGATGGAAAGTCAACAAAGCTTCGAGGATATGCGTGACAAGGAGACCTCTGAGGACAAGTGAGTTACAATGCAACTTTGAACGCGGTCCGGAACTAACCAATCATAGACTCTGCTTCCTGAGAGACATTTGCGGATTTGACGAAGAAACGAGCAAAAGGCTCATTAAAGAGAGATCTGCGAGGCGTGAAAACCGCAGCCCTGTGCGCACTTGAAGTGACTGACCATATCGTATCATATACCCGGACGGCATTGGCATGAATCATACAAAACGGGGGAAGCATGAGAGGCGCATGATTGAGTTGGATTGGTGTATTAATCGGAGTACAGAGATGAATTGAGGTTGTCTTGAAAGATAACGAATGTGATAGTTAGTATCACGGAAAAGGGCGTGTGGTGCAGTAGACTATTTGTTTTACCTAGGTATTTCTTGTCTTGTTGATAACTACTTTAGACATTGATGCGGACACATGAAAAGATGTGGACATTTATGATAGACGTTTGGCCAGTCAAAGAGGCATTTGGAGCACCGGGACTCAGTCGGATGATGAGTATACAACAAAAAAACAGGTGCAAAACGGACGGGGCAGCGTTGCAGTTGAAACTTGCAAGAGGCCTATGTGAATATTGACTGTTATATTGAAGTGACGTGAATTGTCATGTCTTGTATCCCGGGTAAGTTAACACGTTGATGACTAGGGATTCTCGTCTGGAATAGATTGGTTGATATAACTATAGACAAATCGACCAATTTGATCAATTCAGAAATATGGCATGGCATAGGGTAACTCGCAACCAAATCAGGTGCTGAAGATCAATTCATGCATTGTGTCCTTAGTCTTGAGCTTTATCTGAATCACTCGGTGTCCAGGTTAAGTGTCTCATGAAGAATACGATTACGAGAAATGCATGTCAGCCTGCATTTGCATTTGCTTAGACCAACGGCCCCTAATTCTCTGCAAGATGAGAGATAAGATTCCATCACGTCGCGTACAATCCGAAGGTCCCTTGGAAAATTAGTGAAAAGCCCCTGTAGTTGCAGGTGTCGGATGCCGATCCGGGACTTGACTGCTTACAAGGGTTAACTTTGATTGGACATGACAAGGTACGGCTGGCTGCCAAGTCAATTAGATTGTCGATGGTAAAAGTCGTTGACTATTTATCTTCTCCTGAATCAACAAAACGGTTGATCTTGGAGCTTTCCCTTTCTTCTCTCTGTTCATTTTCTCCTGCAAAAAACAGAGGAATTGACGGGTGATTTGGGACTGGTTTTAGATCCCTTGGCGAATTTGTTCAGTAGAAGCAGCTCGTCATACTTGACTAATTCCTCAGACGCAGTGAGCGGTGAGACTCAACAACAGCAGTCTCAACACTTCACATTCTACAAGAGACTTGACCAATACACTCAAAAATGGCAAGCTCAGCAGAAAACACTGGTCCTCGAAAGACACCAATCGCCACCCCAGGACCCAACAGTCAGCCTACACCAAGGCCAGAGTTGACCGAGGAGCAAAAAACAAAGTATGAGGCTCTGCTAGAGCAGGTCAAGGGTTTCACCGAGATTCAATGCGAGAAGCAGGCCGACAAGGAGGACAAGTCAGGCCCCATCACTGACCACGAGCGCTCATGGCTCACCCGTGAGTGTCTTCTTCGTTATCTCCGCGCCACAAAGTGGACTGTCGATGACTCGGCCAAGCGGCTCAAGGCAACCCTCGCATGGCGTCGCGAGTACGGTCTTGAGGGCTTCACGCCAGAGTACATCTCTCCCGAGCAGGAGACGGGCAAGCAGATGATTGTCGGCTACGATCGACAGGGTAGACCGTGTCAATACCTGAACCCGGCACGGCAAAACACCGACACGAGTCCCCGTCAGCTTCACCACCTGTTTTACATGGTTGAGCGAGTGACGGATCTTATGCCGCCGGGCGTAGAGATGCTGAGTCTGATGATCAATTTCAAGCCCAGCAAGGAGCGCAAGAACACGAGCGTACCTGTGTCTGTGGCCAGAGAGGTGTTGCATATTCTGCAGAACCACTACCCCGAGAGGCTGGGCAAGGCTCTCATCATCAATGGTATGTAACCCAGTCCACTTTTCCAGGAGCCTCAATTAACGAAAAGTTAGTACCTTGGATTGTCTGGGGCTTCTTCAAAATCATCACGCCGTTCATCGACCCCGTGACACGCGAGAAGCTCAAGTTCAACGAGGACATGAAGCAGTACGTCCCCCCGGAGCAGCTGTGGAGCCTCGACTGGGGCGGTGATATGGACTTTGAGTACGACCACGAGACGTACTGGCCTGCGCTCAACGAGATGTGCCGCCAGAAGCGCGAGGACAAGTTCCGTCGCTGGGAGGCTGGCGGCAAGGAGATTGGTGAGAGCGAGGATTACCTCGCTGGTGGAACGAACGTGAGCATCAAGGGTGTCGAATTCGAGGGTGCCAATGATGGCAAGGATGGTGTTAAGGAAGTTGAAGAGAAGTTGGCGGCGGCCAAGTTGGAGGAGCAGCCTGTTGCGGCTTAAGGAAAGGTACAATGTTTAGGCAGTTTGTGTCTTGTCGAAGAGTATAACAGAGGGCACGGCAGAGTTGTGCATAGTATTGGGTATAACGAGGGCCATGGCAAAGTTGCGCCTCGTGGTGGGATAGTAGAAGCTGCAATAGCATACGTACATGTGCAGTACGCGCGGTAGGCTGGAAGTTGAGCCTCAATTCTTGATGCAACGTCGGTGCTTGTCATGCGTATTGCTCCCTCTGGTCAATTGTAGTATCTGAGAAGTGCTTGACACACAAAGTCCCAAAATTACATAGTAGGCAAGTATTGCGAGCCGATTCCATGCTAGGGAAAGCTTAATATCTGAGGCCAACACTTTCACTTCTGGTTACTAATGGAATGGACTCTTGTTATCAACTTTTGCCTTTTCAAAGCAAGGTCTGACAGAGGCTTGTAAGTTCATCACCCGATAAATAGCTCTCTTCCTGGTCTAATTATCAAGGTAGTACCTATTTGCGGTGCTCCCTCAAGACTAAGACGGTTACTACCAATCAATCCCCAGAGAATTCTCCGATATTGTCTGACATGTAACTTTACGGCTTGAAAACATTCATCAATGGATTTTGTCTTTTTTTTTATAGTACGATACGCAATAGAGCGGAGTCAAATAAAATTGCATCCATATGTATATTTGATTCACGGTATACGATAATAGAGTAATTAACGACTGCAAGCCAAGTCGGGTACAACATGCAGACACGAAATTAAATATGCATTCAAGTCAGTTGACCAAGCTTATGATTCTATTTCAACCAACCCCTCATTTGTGATCTGGACCTGCAGTATGTATGTATCAAGATGCATGACGGCAAGGCTGAATGGATGGCAGTTATCGTATTTGGCATGGAAATGATTGCACTTGACGATTTGTTTACCCTTTTTGAGTAGACATCAAGTAACAAGAAGTAAAATGGATCAGAGAACCAGCCTCATTTGACCAAGGTAGTCAGTCAAATCAATCTGCTGTTAGTTGTGTTGCTGACTTCTGCCTGTTGGGGTTGGGCCATTTGCTCCTTTTATATGCACAACCTCCAACCATCAACCACTCAGAAACTGCTTAGCACAACGCATTTGAGCAGAGATAGGAAATGAGCAACACACACAAAAATCATGCAGAGCAAATCATCCGAACAGGAAAGCTAGCCACCCACACCTCTGCAGTTTATATCCCATTTGCTTATATCTGCATTTGATGACCAAGACTTTTTCTTTTTTTACTCACACTCGGCTGATGCTGCGCATATACTAAGCCGATAATAGAATGCTTGTTACACAAACACTAACGACCTAAATCTAGGGAATCGATGATGCGTGTGCATATTCGCGAAAACAAGATGCGCACTTGGAAGAGAATAGCCATGCTAGTGCAGGCAGATGCCAAGTGCGTGTCCTTTGTACGTATGCGTATATGTGTGTGTGTGTGTGTGTGTGTCTATACTGCATGTATTTGGGCAAGACAAGCGCGCGTGTGGCAACTACCAACACGAACTAACCATTTCCAACATTACACCCTCTTATAGAGAGGAAGTATCTTACTCTTATAAATGCAGGTTTCCCAATAGAAATACTTGCTATGACCATAAAGTGCAAAACAAGGCGTTCTTTAGAAACAGCCTCAGCCCTAAGACTCAGTCGTGTCTGTTCTGCCTGGAAGCATCCTAATCTTGGGCTGTTTCCTCGTCGCGCCTGCTTCGTATGCAGTAGAAACATCTCTTCACTAACCATAGGCTGAGAGGCTCTGATCGTCTTCTCGGGCACCTATAAGAAGGAGCCCCGAAAGCTTCCCGAAGGCTTCGTGTGACCTTGCCAACACAGTCTTGCGTCTTGCATCTTACTTGTTAGAGTAGAGTGTCTTTTTGGAGTTGCCCAATAACTAGCATTACCATCTACACAGCACTTTGCACCATCAAAAGTCTTGGAGACCAAACGAATTACTTATCATGGATCTTTCAAGCGTGGGCAAGATGGCTTCGCCTTGGTTCAAGGCCATGAACGATACATCGCAGCCAGTCAACTCGTCCACTGCTTTCCCTAGCATTCTGGACAGCGTTCTTACTACTGCTGGTCAAGCATCACCACTGCTCCAACTCTTCCTATTCATCTACCGATTGGTTGGTGCGCAGTTGGGCCTGGATCCTTCCATGCTCCTGACCTTCCTTGGCTGTCTCTGGGGTCTATCCAAACTGTTTGACCAGGTATGGGCCATCATCGACAACTTCATCAGTGGCTACTTGCGATGTACGATCTGCGTGACCGAAGATGACCAGATATACCATACACTCATGCAGTTTCTTTCCGAGCAGGAAGATATTGCTACCAATCGACATCTAACTGCTCAGACTGTTTACAAAAGTGCTTGGGATGAAGAAGAGGACTCAGCTGATGCATTAGCAACGACAATGGTTGAAGACAATCAGGGCTCGCCCACATATCTGAACTTTGCTAGTGATGCTGCCAGATGTGTAAGTATATCGAGCATTCCACTTTAACGACACTGACAGGTATAGAATCCACGATATGTCCCAGCTATGGGCACCACCGGATTCTGGCATAACCGAACATTTTTCAGAGTTTACCGTAGAAAGGAGACTTTGCAAAATACCCATGGGTGGGGAGGAGTCGCTAAGGACGTCGAAGAGCTCAAGATTTCCTGCTTCGGAAGATCGACAGGTGAGTTCGATAGCTCTGTCCGCGAACGTGACCCATCTAACATATTTCAAGACCCCATCAAGAGTCTCTTGAAGGACGCTAAAACCGCTTATTTTCTCGACACTCGATACAAGACGGCCATCTTCCGCCCGAGAATCAAAGAAAATCGTCGGGATTCTTGGAGTATGTGGCAGCAGGTTGCCAGACGACCCATCAGACCAATGAGCACTGTTATTCTGGAGAATCAAGAGAAACACGAGGTTCTCAGAGACGTCAATGAATATCTTCACCCAGCCACACCCAAGTGGTATGCCTCTCGTGGTATTCCCCTTCGTCGCGGTTATCTCTTCCATGGCCCTCCTGGCACCGGCAAGACCAGTTTCTCTTTCGCATTGGCTGGGGTTTTCGGCATTGATATCTACGTCATCAGTCTCCAGGATCCTACCGTTAGTGAGGAGGACTTGGCTGTGTTGTTTACAAGACTCCCCCGACGCTGCATTGTTCTTTTGGAAGACATTGATACGGCTGGCTTGCGTCGTCCCAATGGTGAAGAGGAAGGTGAAGAGGCCTCTGAAGGCACCGGCGAAAAGGACGACGAGAACAAGAAAACGGACAAGTCGACCAAGAAGAAAAAATCCAAACCTAAAAAGGACACCGAATCTGACAGCGATACCGACAGCAGCTCCGAGGAGGAAAGAAAGCGGCGTAGAAGGAAGAGACGACACAGAAGAGACAGGGAGAATACTGGAAACAAGGGTACTAATAACATCTTGGCTGTGGAAAGTATTTCGCTCTCTGGACTCTTGAACGCCATCGATGGCGTCGCGTCGCATGAGGGTCGCATTCTCATCATGACAACCAATAAGCCTGAGTCGCTTGACGATGCTCTTATTCGACCAGGACGTGTCGATGTACAAGTTGGTTTCAAGAACGCGACGAGCGAACAAGCAACAGAACTTTTTTATCGCATGTATGAGGTGTCGCGAAACAAGCCCATGCCCATGTACAAGACTGGGACAGCGGTGCCGAAAGCTCAGAATGGAAGCATTCATGGTGCTACGGATAGCAAGGGACCGCCGACACAGGTTGACGATGACCTCCAAGAAACTTCGAAAGAATTCGGCAATCTCATTCCGGAAGATATGCTATCGCCTGCTGAGATCCAAGGTTTCTTACTGAAGAGAAAGAAGAGCCCAAAGAAGGCGTTGGAAGATGCCAAGAGCTGGATCGAAGCTACAATAAAGCAGAAAGAGCTCAAGTCCAAGGTCGCAACGGTTCAGTAAAGCCCGGAGGGGAGATGAAAGAACATTGGTTTCTGGGGTCTCACTACGGAGCGAGAGGGTTATTACAGTCCTTCTAGATTGACGATGAGGTTCTAAAGAATCAGATATGCTCACTAGCTGAGCTTATAATTTATTAAATTGTTGGCGATTATGTATGTTTATGACCATATTAAGCAATTGACTGGAATGTGACGAAGGATGTAATAATGGCAAGGTGAGCTTCGGTGTGGCTCGGTCAAGAGCTCCAGTCTCCACATATACGTGCTACTGTACTCATCTCACCGGCGGCCAGGCAAGCCCACGTTTACATGTGCGACAATCAACTTGGTGATAAGACTACCTACGTGAAGACTCTACCACATCGAGCACTTACAAGAGGCAACATAATATCTAGAGTAGCTTCAATAGCCGCAGTATGAACCAGCGACAGCGACGAAGCCCATCATGAGCAACCTCCAACCCCCCAACGCCGCCCCATCATCCACCCCTTCACCCAGCGGCAAGGACGGCCTACGATACCCCAGCAATGGAAAGACCATCTACCACCGTCCATTAAACAGAACCAAGACGGCTGAGCTGAGCCAAGCCAGTTTTGCGTATCTGTTTGGCGAGATGGTGACGTATGCGCAGAAACGGGTTAAGGGCATCCAGGAGCTGGAACAACGGTACGTTGGTTTCCTCTATCCCCAGATTCAAAGCTGACAATTTGTAGCCTTAACCTACAAGGTCACTCTATCGGCCTCAAACTTCTCGACCTTCTTCTGTTCCGCGAACCAGCGCGCACGCAAACCCGCCCCTTGGGCATTATCCAACTGCTACACTTTATCAAGCAGAATATCTGGCAGCACCTCTTTGGTCGACAAGCGGACCGTCTCGAGAAGTCTGCCAACCCTGAAACGCCCGACGAATACCACATCATCGATAACGAGCCCCTCGTGAACCAATACATCAGTGTGCCCAAGGAAATGAGCCAGTTGAACTGCGCAGCGTTCGTGGCGGGCGTTGTGGAGGGTGTTTGTGACGGAGCTGATTTCCCCGCCAGGGTCACGGCGCATACAGTTGGAGAAGGTGACATGTGGCCCGGAAAGACAGTCTTCCTTGTCAAGTTTAGACCAGAGGTTTTGGAGAGGGAGGGCTTCTTGGGCAAGAATTAAGCGGTGAGAATGGAGTTATTGGAGTTTTCCTACGATGGGTACGGGATTGATTGATAGAGAGACGGTATTCGTCTTTGTGTGGCGATGTGATATCTTGCCATTGAATTTAATACTGAATTATCTCGGTTCACGTTATCTTGTCCTTGTATGAAGATATGTTGTGCCCCAACGCCCTGCTCAAAACATAATGCCCGTACACTATAAATCTTTCTTTATCGAGGAAGAGTACTTCCAGCACCCTTAGGCTTCCCACCTGTTCCAATACTAGGCCCCTTGTTCATGAGCGCCGAGAGACCCAGATCTTTCCAGGCAGGCTCCTTGGACTTTTGCGTAGCTCGCTGGATACCAAAGGCAGCGTGCTGATCTGGAACAACATCGTCTTCGTCCTCGGGATTGATGGGTTGATGCATGGGAGGGACGTATATCTCATCATCGGGGAGTCTGTCCTTGCAAAAGTCCTCGAAGAGGTCTGCATCGCGGGCGCGGTGCATGTGGACGAATGTGAAGGCGGAGTCTTTATTCTGAGGGGCGCTAGTTAGCGGTATATCCAGTAAAGAGGGATTTCAAAGAGATGTACCATTTTGTATTAAATTGTAGAAAATGAGGCTGTCTTGTCTTTGGGCTATTGACTTTGTTTGTTGATGTTGCGAGGGACTCGTTTCCCCGGAGGGACGGGAGGCGGGGTGTGGGGCCGACTCACTCCTCACTGTACAAGGCAAGTAATTAAGGCAGTTGATTAACCCGGAGACGTCGGCAGTTGACACAGATGCTAGTAGAGTAGAGTAGAGCTTAGCTATTCGCCTGGAGTGCAGTCACCTTTAGTAAAAGTACCCGATAACTAAGGCAATCAATCAGTACTTTACAGGGTCCTTTGATTACAGTTCTGTGGCTAATCTAGCGATGACTGTAATATACCTAAGCTCTGATGTTGTAGACACTGGGCACTAAAATGATCCATGGTGGGGGGGATATTTAGGTAGGTCCTTTTCTCACTCTCAGAATCAATACCATGTCTACAAGTTTCTCTCCCTAAACCCAGGTTTAGGTATACTCCAAAATCTATAGAGTAGTTACCCATTTAGATCCTCATATCTTCTTATCTACTTCTCGCCGTTCATCATGGCTTCATCAGATCCTGCACCGCAACCTTCAGCAGACCCCGCGCCAAAGCCTTTGATAATACCTAGGCTATCACTCGACATCATCTACAACATCGGTCTTGCTGTAGTTGCGGACCCTTTCGAGCAGGCTAGGCTCTACTCAAATCATGATAATGATCCCAAGTACCTTCCAGACCGTACCACTCTTCACCGTCTGACCTACCTTTCCAAAGCTACCAAAGATGTCTTGGAGCCTCTTCTTTACCGGCACTTCACTTTTACCACGCCTCAAGATGTCATGAGCACTTTCATCACGCTTGTCCAAAGACCTGAGCTTCGCCAACATACTCAGTACATTGCTTCTTTCAGTCCCTTAACAGGCCCCGGTGTTAGAAAAAGGGCGTTGCCCAAGTGTAAGAAGCTCTGGTCTAAGCGGTGTCCTTCCGACAAACCTGCCTTGATGCGTCTTCTTGATAGCGCTGGTCTCCACAAACTCGCCTGGACAGCTTGTATGTTTGAAAGAACAAAGCAACGCTTCATGTTTTCTCCCGATTTCAAGCATGACGGTATACTGGAGATCATGTTTGCTGCTGTCCTCTTCCTCACGCCAAACGTCACTACATTTATTTGGCGCGATATGAACACCAACCCAAAGGCCTTTCTCCTGGACCATATCATGGATGAGGTAGTCAAAGCTGGCATTCCCCTAATGCCCAAGCTTTCATACCTAAATACAGAAAAGTCGGCATTCGTCGAGGCCAAGCAAGCTCAGTTCTTTACCCCTCACATCAACTTGTGGGATAATCTGCATACTCTCTATCTCAACGATGTCGATCTGGACGTCGAGTTCATCGAGATGCTAGCTAGGGGTGATTTCAAGAAGGACCGGCCTGTGAAGGAACTCCATATTCTCTGTGTACCGGGATCCGAGAAACCAGGCAGCATGAGCTCATTCCCACCTGGGTTTGAACTATCGTCAACCGGAATTTTGGATCCCAACGACCTCGATAAGGACAAAGAAATGTTCGGTGCATTTCCCAACCTTGAGCATCTCAGCATCAGATTCGTTCATCATCAACACCGCTACGAGAATGGCTCGCTCACTTTGAAAGCCTTCTTGCATGCAGTTGGCTGTCCCAAGTTCTTGCAACTGGAAGGCCATAAACTGCCATTCAATATACTTGATACCGGCGTTACACACAAAAGACTTACCCACCTCAAGGTGCGCGAGTATGACCCGCAGTCCAGGTCTAGGACATTGCAAAGTGAAAGCCTCTTGACAGGACTCAACTCGTGGTGGGGCGAAAATTCGCCGCCGGTGCCGAACCTGACTAGACTTGATCTGGATCACTACAGTTTCGAACGCGAGGATCTCTCTGATGAAGAAAGAACAGTGTGGAAGGTCATTGGAGAGGACGAGTGGGAGGATGACTCAAATGACGGGTTTGACGGGTTTGACGACGACTATGAGAGCCTTATTGATGAGGAGGATCTCATTAGGCACGTCTATGACAATGTCTACTATGACTCGGAAGAGGACCAGTATTTTGAGGATGGGTATTCAACCCTTATGGCGGCTTTGCAGGAGATGGATATTCAGGAAGCTAATCATCATCATCATCATCATCATCATGGGTGAGGAATTGGGTACAGACAAATTTAGAGTTGGGTATTTTCTTTACGTGCTTTTGGAAGACTCTGGACTTGAAAGGCTTGTAAGTATAAATATAGTATACGTTGTGATGACTACGTTCAAATCAAAAGTCGATTTCACGTTTGGGGATGAATTGGTGTTTGGCTATTTACTTCAATTAGTTAGAGCTAGAGTTGGCGTTCTTTCGCCTTCATAAAACTTGGTATAGTTCCAGTGAATGTTTCCCAATCTTGCTCAGTGGGTAAAGAGCCAATCATCCGGCATGTATTCGAACCAGACATTTCTTATTCCTACCTAAAAAACGCTGCTCTTGTGATCCCAACCAGGCTCAACAATGTAGGCCGTCCAACTAGAGTTCTTCGCCGCGATCATGGTGCGTTGCCCTCCAAGCTTGCACTTTTCCCCATACCCCCACTGAGTGACTTGAGCGAACTCTTCACCATTCATGTTGAGGACAAAGTGTGAGAGAGGTCCAGATACGATGGTTACTTGACAAGAGCCCAACGACCAATTCATCACGTCAGCTGTTCCTATCGTCCACCAGCCAGTCTTGGAAGCGATTCCGAGCCAGTTCAGCAAGGATGCACAGCTATCAAGGTCAAGAGTAGAATTCAGCACCTAGCAGAGTTAGCATTGAGTAGACGATGTTTGGGGTGATTTACCTTGCCGCACTCCCAGTTGTAATCGACCGTGAAGTCTCTGACTGGGTAGCTAGGATTGTTTGAGTTAGCAGTAGCGAAACCGAAAAGAGCGCTGAATACCCAGATGAACTTCATTTTGGATGATGATTCAAATACTTTGGATGCGTGTCAGGAGCGTTGGTGATGATAGAGAGTTAGTGACTGATCTCACGAAATTGTCTGAGACCTTTGAAGAGAATCTCAAGACATTTATAAACTACGCAACTGGCAGCATGTTATCCTGGCTCAGGTTTTGAACAGGCCTGTTATCACTTGCCTGTTGACTGCTGAATAACTTCACATGCCTGTTGCTTGAATCACAGTCAGAACATGCACAGCGGGTCAGCTTGGTGAATCGACGGTAAGTGCTGGGAATGGTGAATAACGAGTCAAAATCGTGACGCTTTTTGCCATTGAGGAGTGTACTCCAACAAGACCATCTGAATCTTTGACTGTAAGAGCTTGTGGGTGAATGGTTCTTAGCAGTTTAAGTAGCGATCAATACATGCCCGAGCATTTGTTACATGCGAGAAACCAGACCAATATTGGGCACATTTAAAAAAAAAGGAAACTGTTATGCTGCATTAAAGAACACACCAAATATTGATGTCGTCAAACTATAGAAATATCCAAACCCCCCATCTTGGACGTCGTTCCGGTCGCACTACCCTGTACCTTTGAGCTTTGCCGGATTAATGATAAACCGGCCAGGCAAGCACGGCAATGATGCTTCCTGCCGGTAGCTTGCATGTCATAGCGGGGCATCACGACCTGGACAGCTCCGACCTTCTTCCGTCTGCCTAGAGGTGAAGTGAAGCCTGATCCTCCAATATTGTACAAATTCATCGTCAACAGCATTCGTGTTGAGGCGATAGCTTTCTTGTTCTTTTATATCAATCGAATTTCATAGCCTTGCAGTCATTGCTCTCGCAGATCCCTAGCAATTCGTTACCCCGCGCTTATGATCTAAAGCTGCATTGCAGCTCTCCCACTCTCCCACTCTCCCACTCTCACACCACCGTGAATCTCGCCCATCATGGCTTCCACTCAAATTAATGCCACGCCGCAGGCGGTGATGGGACATGTCCAGAAACTCAGCGAAAACGATCCTGATTTCCGATTCATGGCCTTGAACGACCTGCTGCAGCTCCTTAACCATGCCAAGCCCGATTTCCTTCAGAATGACTACAACATTGCGGCTCGCACTGTTGATAGCATCATCAAGACACTCGATGACCAGAACGGTGAAGTCCAGAACCTCGCTGTCAAGTGGTATGTAGACACATGCACGTTTGAGTAATTCGCTAACATAACCAGCTTGGGCCCTTTTGTGGGCAAGGTCCCTACCCCCGTTATTGCGCCCATGATAGAGAAGCTCTCATCCTTAAAGCTCAAGAACTCCGTGGATAATGCCGTGCCTTCAATGGCTTTGCGAAACGTTATCATCGCTCTCCCTCGCCCTGTACCAGGCATCCCTCCGCCCGCAGACGTCCAAGAAGCCTACAGTGCTATCAGCCGCGTACTGATTCCCCGTCTTATTGGCCCCGGACCCAAGACACAGGTCCCCAAGAACCCCAAGATTCCCCTTCCCGCTGTACCCGAGGGGCTTTTACAAAACGAAAGCGACCTCAATGCTGAGGCTGTCGATGTGCTAATCGAGGTTGTTCGATGTTTTGGACCCATGCTTGTTCAGGTCGAAGTTGAGGCCATGCAAGAGGTAGTCATCCAACTTTTGGAAAGTGAGAAGGGAACATCGGTCGTCAAGAAGAGGGCCGTAGTAGCGATCTCTATGCTTGCTGTATACCTTTCAGACGAACATTTGCAGGAAGTTGTCAGACGTATCACGAACGGCCTATCGAAGCAATGCAGCCCTGTAACAAGAAGATTGTATATCTCTATCCTAGGAAGCATGGCAAGGTCTATTCCTTCTAGATTCGGGCCTCACCTCGCCGATGCCGCACCCCTGGTACTCAAGGCTCTTGGCGAAGAGGAGCTTGAGGAGCATCTTGAGGCACTCAGCGATGGAGATGATCTCGGCCAAGACTTCAACGAGATCCGTGAGGCTGCTCTTGTAGCCCTCGAAGCTTTCTTAGCATCATGCCCACAGGAAATGCGACCATTCACAGATCAAACAATAGAGGCCTGCCTACGGTTCCTCAAGTACGACCCCAACTATAATGTTGACGACGAGGATGAGGATATGGAGGATGAAGAGGACGATGATGAAATGGATGACGAAGACGACGAATTCGACGTCGATGGGTTTGAAGACGACGATGACGACGCCAGCTGGAAGGTTCGACGATGTGCCGCAAAGACTCTTTACATACTTATCTCAACACGCGGAAGCGGCGACCTTCTCGAGAACGGTGTTCTTTACAATCAAACTGCCCCGTCTCTCATCAAGCGCATTGCAGAGAGAGAAGAAAATGTTCGCCTGGAGGTCATTTCAGCACTTTCTCTCCTCGTTCGCAAGACAGGCGAGGGACTCCACACACCTGATCTTTCCCTTGAGGATTTCGAACCAGAATCCGAATCTCGTATCCCAATCAGCCGAAAACGGAGACGTCAAAGTAGTGGCGGTGGCACCACAGCTTCTCAGTTTATGTCGGGCTCTGGTCTCATTTCACCTATTCAGGAGAAGATTCCCCCTAGCGGCCCGCGGGCTGACTTGGCTCGTCTGACCCCTTCCATCATCAAGGTGATTACCAAACAACTCAAGGGCAAGACGATCCCCACCAAGCAGGCCGTAATTAGTCTTCTCGACGACATAGTGTCTGTTCAACACGGAGGATTGGCCGAGTATTTGGACCAAGTCATCGGACCTATAATTGACGCCATTCAGCCCAGTGGCTCTACTCATGTGTCGGCCAATCTATCGTCACACGCGGGTTCATCTTCCGCAACTCCCAGTACGCTTAGGATCACAGCACTGGGCGTGATCAGTGACATCGCCAAGACACATTCATCTACTATTCTGCAACCTTATCTCACTAAAATTGTTGATGGCGTTACTTCTGCAGCCAATAACCGATATTACAAGATATCAAGCGAAGCGATCCGCACTGTTGAGGAGCTCGTCAAGACCATTACTCCACCGCGATCACGAAACGCTGCTTCCAAGTACAAAGCCGAGCTGGATAAGCTTTACACTGTCATTATAGATCGTTCATCTGCCCAAGATGCTGACGCCGAGGTTCGCCAACGCGCCATCCATGCTCTTGGTGTTCTAGTCTCCAGAACTTCCACCTCGGAAGGTTCTTCTCTACTGCCCGAGGATAAGGTTAAAGCCGCACTTGAAATACTCCAAGAACGACTCAAGAATGAGACCACTCGATTGGCTGCAGTTCGAGCGATCGAGAACGTCGCCCGATTTGCGAAATCGCCTGGTCAACTCGAGAAGCAGTGGATTCAAGATGTTGCTTTAGAGCTCTCTGCACAATTGCGAAAGGCCAACCGTTCCCTCCGTGGTTCAAGTATCATTGCGCTTCGAAATCTTGCCCTCTCGCCTGCTACTAAGGGCCAGCTTGAGCCGGGCACTATTCAAGGAATTGTCGCCGATTTGATGCCGATCATCACCAACAGCGACACACATCTACTTGGACCAACACTGATTATCCTCGCGAAGTTGGTACCTGAACACCCAGAGCTTGTGGTTACTGACGAGATGATCACTGCGCTCTCGGGCCTCCTTAAGCAACATTACGCAGGCATTGTCCTTGATCAATTACTCCTCTTTGTCAGTAGTATTGGCGAAAATGGTGCAGGCCAAGGTCTCATGCAAGGATTGCTCAAGGATGTCAGTGTGGCAGGAGACTCCCCAGTCGTCGGTAAAGTGATAGGAACCTTGCTTGTCACTGGTGGTGAGTCGGTCGGTGTTAAGCTGGACAGCTTTGTCACAGAGCTGTACACGAGTGCCAAGAGTGGCGACGAAGCCAGAGTCAGTCTTGCTCTCGCTGTTCTGGGTGAAGCTGGAAAGCGACTCGGAACTAGTTCGACTCTCAAGTCTGAGCTTTTCTTGGATCAATTCCATGATGAGCCGGACAAGGTGTCGCTCTCTGCTGCTGTTGCTCTTGGCCAGGCAGGCTCTGGTAATGTTCCCGAATTTTTACCCGTCATTTTGACAACCATGCAGAAGGGCGGCAATACCCAGTATCTCCTCATCCAATCAGTCAAGGAGATCCTTCAGGCAATCTCGGCACAGTCCACTGACCTGCGGAATTATGCTCCGGCTATCTGGGAGGAGCTTCTCAAGGCCTCGGACAATGCTGACAACAAGGTCGTCTGTGCCGAGTGTGTCGGAAGACTTGTCACCCTCGACCCTGCTGTTTTTGTTCCTCGTCTTCAGGTATGTACATGAGAATGCTCGTACATGAACTCTCTAACTCGTATCAGGCTCTTCTGGAGGACAAGTCACTTGGTATTCGAGGAATGGCTGTCCAAGCTGTTCGCTACACTCTTCCCGAAAGCGATGAAGTACTGGATGCTATGCTCAGAGATGTCCTCATTTCGATGCTCCTGACTATCCTTCAGGACTCCGATATGGACATTCGTCGATTGGCAATGACAACACTTACCACCGCTGCTCGAACGAAGCCCGATATGATTCTTCCCTACTTGGGCAAACTAATGCCATACGTCTTGCAGGAATCGGTGATCAAGAAGGAACTCGTGAGAGAAGTTATGATGGGACCTTTCAAGCACACCGTGGATGACGGCCTTGAGGTCCGAAAGGTACGCTCAATTTGAATTTGTTGATGAGCCTCACTAACTTGTAACAGAGCGCATATGAGACCTTGTATGCTCTAATGGAGACTGCATTCAGTCGAATCAACAACATCGACTTTTACGACCGTGTCGTGGCAGGTCTTAAGGACGACAATGATATTCGTCAGCTTTGCAACCTCATGGTGACCAAGCTAATTGCCATCGACCCTGACGAGACCACACGTCGACTGAACTCGATTGCAGAGGCCTATCGATCTGTTCTGTCAGTCAAGCTAAAGGATAACGCTGTGAAGCAAGACCTAGAGAAACAGGAAGAGGCGAACAAGAGTATCCTGAGAGTGACACTTCTGTTAGGTGAAAAGATGAAGGCCACGACTGGGAATGCTGGTGCTGCTACTAGTAATGCTGGTGCCGCCAGTACCTGGACTGGATACTGGGAATGGGTGAACAAGGAATTCGAGAAGCAGCTCAGGGGGCTTCGTGAGGAGAACAGCCAACTTCAGACCCGCATGGTTTAGGACGAAAGCGATTGAAAGGGGGCCAGACCGATTGACGCAGCCTATCAGTGTACAGAGATAGACACATAAGACCGAGCAATGTGAAAACATTAAAGTGACATCGTTGAGAAGGGCAATTGTCAGAAACCATGAGGAAGATGAATAGCTTGTCATTCAACCAATTAGTAGAGCTGTGCCCTACAAGTCCGCATTAGGATAGGTAAAGAAGGAGGTAGCAAACTTTCAACGGTCAAAACATAACCAGGTGTTTCAAGCAGACCTAGTTGCCCTGGGACTCAACGGGATAAGCTCCCATTACCAATAAGGTAAGAGATAAGTCCCGTGGCAGGGTCTTAGAGTGATGGTAAAGATATGGTTAAATAGGTTCTATCTCACAGAGCGAAATGAATCATCTGACGAAAAGCACGGCTACCTCTGGCTTTATAAGAATAAGGATGTTGAGCAGTAGCCTTTATCTTTAAAGGTCTAATCTAAGTAGTATAAACCAACCTACTTATTTTGTCTCTTATGCTCCTGGTGGCCACTTGTTCTGATACCCTGATGCCATGCTACTACGTTGACGCCAGCCCAACTGACAACTAGCTAATGACGACCCTGCTGGAAATCATTATGTAAACAAACAGGGAATGGTCAATATTTATTCTTTTAGAGGAGACTAATATGAATGCATCACTAGCATATTCGGAGTACGGAAACCACAGCCCTGTTAGCTGCAATTTGGTCTTGAGTCTTTACGATGGTGCATTATATGGCTGATAATGAAGGTTTCCTAGTCACTGCCTCTGTTCTTCGAGTGCATAAAAGCTATGGCCACTCTGCAAATTGTAGGTGTTTTAAGAAAGCGTGTTCAAGCTAAGAAAGTGTATTCAAGGGGGTATCGCGCTACAAGGGCAGATCTTGGCTACAGAGTTTCCAACACGAATGATCTACCGTCGTTCTAAAGCCACCATAATAGTTTCAAACCTCTTCCTCGACTTTCTTCCTGTCATCCAGCTCAACCTGTTCAACACTCGCAGTCTCGATATCCTTCTTTTGGTGTTGGGGCAGCTCGTCGTCATTACGAACACCGGCAACGGCATGCTCAAAAGCACGTCCGCGCTTCTCCGGACCAAACATAGTGGTAAAGATGATACCGAGAGCGATGATCGCTGTAGCAACACCCATCACAGGTCCGTATGCCTCGACCTTGTCACCGTTTTTGAGAGTGACAAATGTCTTTTCCGCGACCGCATTGACGATTTGTGCAGAGGGACTCGAGATCATGTTACCAATTTGGTAGGTTAAACCGGGGAACGAGGATCTGAAGGCAGGGGGAGACAATTCGTTGAGATGAATTGGAATCACGCCCCACGCGCCCTGAATAAAGAACTGAATCATAAAACCTGACGCACTTAAACCTCCCTCGGTGGTAGGAAGGATCCAAGCTGGGATGAGAAGAGCAGACATGAAGGCCGAGACACAGATAGCACGTCGACGACCCACGAATTGACTCAAGTAACCAATGATTGTACCACCAACGCAAGCACCAGTCTTCATGAGGATAGAAGCACGAGAAGCAGCAGCGTTTTTGAATTCCTTCTGTTCAAGCATGAAGGTGGTGTATGAGTCTTGAGAAGTGTGGGAGTAGTAGTTGAACCAGGTCATAAGGAAGCAGCAGTAAATGCACATCTTCCATTCGGCGAGAAGCATCTTTCTGCAATCTTGCCAGAAAGCACCAGGCGAGGCAGTCTTCTTTCCTTTGGCGCGGGCTTCGAGGAACTGTCGAGATTCGGGGAAGAAGATACGGACGATACCAACGGCAATGGAAATTCCTGCAGCGATCCAAAAGACAGTCTTCCAACTTTCGGTACTACCACCAACGCCAAGATTGGCGCATGCAGCCAAGACGTAGCCGAATGAATACCCCTGCTGAAGAATGCCAGACATCAAGCCTCGGGCGTTGGAGCTAAACGATGTTAGAACGGGAATAATAACGACTCCAAAACTTGGCAGACTTGGCATCCCAAGTCTTCTTTTTTTTGGATTGGGGTAAACTTACGGACACGACTCGAGGGCCATGGCAATAGCGTTGCCATAAACACCACCCATAAACAGACCAAAAAGACTTCGCACAGCAAGGAACTGATTGAAGGTGGTACTGTAGATGGTGGCGATTTGTAGAACACCGAGGATGATCATGTTGAAGACCATGGGCCACTTGCGTCCCCACTTGTCACCAGCGAGACCGAACACTGCGGCACCGACAGAACGGAGGAGGAGTGTGAGGGTGATGGCTGTTGTGATTGAGGTTTTGCTGACATCATAGTAGAGTGACAGCTTCTTGGTCTGGATTGACAAGGCGTGGAAGTCAAAGGCATCGGCGGTCCAGGCGCAGAAGCCGACGAGGAAGAAGACCCAGTCCTTGCCGGACAGTTGAGCCATGAGACTGACGGGATTCTTGATAGGGTCTGGGTCCCTCCATTCTGTCGTCTCTTCGCCATGTTCGTTTGTGATGACGACTCGCTGCTTCCAGATGAAGAGATCAGCGAAGGCCTGCTTGGCTGTAGGAATGACGCCCTTGACCACAGGGCCAGCGGACTCGCCAGCTGACGGTTGTTGAACCATTGTAAGAATACTCTAGGATGGTAGAACGAGGTTGCAGACGGGAGAAGGGGAGGGGAAGACGTAGGAGGCAGGAGGGAGGTGGTTGGAAAACTCAATGGAGAGAAAGGAGGAAGGAAGGAAGGAGGGGGTCCTTATATCCTGCCAGCTGCCACCAGCTACCTGCTACCTGCTACCTACCTAGACTGGTATGTAGGTAGGTACCCAGCAGTGTCACCGTCAAAGATCAACACTGCACTGCAATGCACGAGACTGTACTCTGTAGAATTATTGTTATCTCCGATTCATGCAATGCATTCATTACACGGTTCCAAAACTACTGTATCACATCCTAGCTCCGCACTAGAACTAGATAGTACATATTTAAGTAGTAAGGGTGACACACTTGAACCAACAAGTCCGGCCAGGGTGACAGCAAACGTGGGGAGTTGGGCAAGTTTGGGGAAGAAGAAGAAGAAGCGGATCATGCCCGGTAATAGAGAAATGAAGGGTGGCACGTCCTTGTTTTTTTCCCTTTCCGGTCTCATTTCCCCGCAGGATAGACTACAGAATACGGGGGAGCAAGATTGATTGAAGTGCGGGTGAGAACGGAGGAGACATGGACATGGACATGGTTGTTTGTGTCACTGTGAGGAAGATGGTTGTGCGGGGGAAGAAGCAGAGCAAGAACAAGAGGGTTGGTTGATGGCGGATCCGCAGATAAGATGGCCCGTAAATACAGCGATGATGATATAGACAAGGTTGACTGATCCGAGATGGATGGTGCTCTACATAGTATCATGTTACTGTATCTCATGTCAAGTATGACGCTGTGGTTCCCTCTCTCTCTACAAAAGGTTGTAGATCGTGGAATACAATTGGTCAGCTCCAAAAGCCATTAGCTCATGGGAATAAACGAATAACTCAACCAACATGACAGATACAACAAGAGGAGTGTGGAGATACAAAAGTGCAAGTACCTACCTACAAATGCAAATGCGGAGAGACCGTCAAAGTGCCCGTAGCTTGCTTCCTTCTCGGCAAACCGGCACAGTAAAAATACCAGGAAACCACGTCTTGTGGGAGTTCGAAACGACACCAACATCCACTATTAATTGCCGATCCTCCAACGCTAGACCCCGGAATCTTGGGCTTATCCAGTTTAGGGTTTTAAGGCTCGCCTAGTCACCTCATGGTTATTCTTAAGCTTATGTATGTACTGAGAAATACGGGGCCAATACACCCTCATTTTTATCCCAGGCCGAAGCTGTTTGTTGTACATCCAACGGAACCTTTACTCCCCGCTTACACATAATATTTCCCAGAGATAAGAGGTCGTTTTGAAGTCCAGACTATAGTTCTCTTGTTGACTAGAAAGCATTCGAATTTGGAGATACCATACCATACAATGCCCAGAAACGCCCAGCGTCCACATCTCTTGTCTACCCGCCTTGGCGATGGGAGCTTACACTAGCCGGGTTTTTCTCCCTGGTTACATTCAATCGTGGAGTCGTTGGTTACATTCCTCCTGCAAAAGGTCACAGAGACGAGCGAATGGAAATAATACCTCGTTGGTCCATGCGTTTGCAGTTCAAGCTGTTGCCTGCCTGCCTGCCCGTCAGCTACAGTCTGGGTAGTATAATAGTTGATCATCGGCATTTCTGTTCCTTCTTGGTAGTAGATCACTTGGTCGGGATGATATCACTAGTCTACCCTAGCCCTGTGGCTGACTCGGGGAATAGTTACTAGACTTGGCGTTGGGGGATTTCCAATTGGGGAAATCTGCTTCACTACTAAGACTCTATCTACAACATATCATATGATGTTGTAAGTATTGATGGTAAGAGCGCTTATAGTAATATTCAATCAAGAATTCTCTGCGAGATAAGGATAGAAGAAAAGAGAGAAAAAAGAAAGGGGGGAAAAAGGAAGGAAAAAAGCTTTTTTTTCCATCATCAATTGGGGTCATCTACGCCCATACTCGACATGGTACGGCGACACATGCCCGATCCCAGCAGGCCAGTTGACAAGGGTACACACTCATCGCTTGGGGAATCGCGGGGCTCAACGTCCTATTGAGACAAGAGGTTACACTAAGATACCCTTGACACTTTCGTCAACATGATTGGACTCTTATCAGAGATAACTGCAAAGGCCTAACTATGCGTTTCTGTCTCTGGTCGTACGATCTCTCCAAAGCGGCCGCAATTATGAGGAGATTTTGGGGTTCAAGATGAATAAAACTCGTCAAAATGCAAGTGCAAGCATGAAAAGCTGGCGTTAGTCCTAAAGCGCTTTCTTGGCATGGGGTCAGCCGGGGGTAAAGGAACTGGGGAGTCTTAGTGATGGACATGGTTCAACTCGCTCTACAGATCTGGAGCCGTGTTCTGCACAGACAGGCAAGACATAACATATGGAAAATGTCGGAAACACAATGTAACGGTACTCAAATACGGCTCGAACAGTCTAGGCTCATGAGGGGCTGATGATACATTCGCTCTAGAATACCACAAACACGGGTATCCTGGACCCTGTACTTTCTCGTAGGGACATGGGCCTCTGCCTATACGCATTACTCAGAAGAGACCGAAGAAGCTGCTCAGACTTTTATTTGTGATTTCCTCCACGTGTTTCCCCCTTCTCCAACTTCTCATGCCCGCATTCATGTCTACAAGTCGGAACGCTCCTGTTGCCGTGCTTCATCGACACAAACCCACGAAAACACACCACTTTGGAATCGGATCATTTCGTAAAATGGATGTTTCTATCGAATGTTTCACATGACGGCAATTCATAATCATGAATTTATGGACAAGCTGTGTTGTGAATCACGAGTCGGTCAGGCTACTTGGTCTACAGGTCCGTCATATTGGTACACTCCATTGTGAAACCCTACACTTTGATCTAGATTTTGCTTTCACTAGGGTCTTGTATTGTGACACCTTCTGCAACATCCCCCAAATGAAGAATTCCCGGATTCAGTTTGTCAGCATCGCCTGTTGTGAAATAGAGCTGAAATGAGGGGTCGCTTGTCTGTGTGATGTGAGTGAGACATGATTCGTGTGAAAGATCTCCCTTAGGCTTTGAAGCCCTCAGAAACAAATACCTACCATCAACTATATACATCTGAATATATTTTAAACTCATAAGAAAAGCCATGAAACCTTTAATAAAGCTTTAGGGAGAAACCCCATGATAAGACACTGACTTCAAAGAGGTTTATGGTAGCCAATGGACTCTTTCCTTACTGTTTAGCAAATTCAGTTACCCAAGTTGTTTCCCATGAAAATCTTGCGTATGTTCATAAGTAGATCTTGAGTGTCGCACCACACCTTTGTGAAAGCAACCTTATGAGGGTGGTCATATGGAAAATAATAACAACGTGCCACATGAGACAGGACTTCAGTATCAGATATTTATATCAGATGCATCTTGTTTCTTAAAAAATAGAAAAAAGCAAACAATGGCTTGGCGAAATCGGGTGTATGTTTCGCCTTGCGGTGAAACCATGTATCCGACTGATCGGCTCGAAATATACTGCGCCAAGACGTTTGTTCTAGTAAATTGAACTTGTAACCTCCCTAGAAGAGAATATCGACCTTGTCTGTTCCCCAGTTTGAGTGATTTCAGTGGCATTTATAGTTCTGGATAAAGCGGGACGGAGAAATTATAACCTCATGACATGGGGAGCCTTGATGTGGAATGAGATGGTAAATTAACAGTGTGTTTATCAATTCGACACTTTTATTTTGCTCTATAGTCTGCCACATGAGCACCATAACACAACTCTCAAGTTGAGATATAGATAACAGTTTCACTTTTTCTAGAGTCCTCATCTTCACTTTCCTCTTCAAGACGTTTGGCCGTTGCTATTCTATTCCGGGCTTATCTATCTATTTAGTTACTCCAAGACTGTGGAGTTGAGAACATGGTGAAATGTGGGGGCTCCATGGGGTTTAAGTTGATGACTCAGCATCCCACTTGACAGAAAGACGGGATGAAATGAACGAGTGGAGATTGACCTCTTCAAAGTCAAGTGAGGCTCTCGTGTCCGGCTTGGCCTGAAGTTTGTGTTTGGAGCCGGATTGGAGGAATTTATCAACTCCTCAAGGATGAAACCATGGTATCGGAAACGACGTCAAACAAAGTAAAGTGAGTGAAACAAGAAACGAACAAGATATATGCAATCCAAACCGTATATTCATTGTCTACCGTAAGTCAATGGCTGAGATATAAATTCCACCATTACAGAGTCTGAATCTTGATCAAGAGCCAAGAAACGTATCATGTTTGGAGTTCGCCGTATATGGTCACTTCCACTAAGATGAGGACATCTTATCAATCAGATCAAAAAGTTCTCAGTTATGTGGGATACATCCACTCCTACCTAATCAATGCAAGGCATGAGGCTCCACAAGCAATTTCAAAGACGGACGGACAAGTCCACGATGAGAGGCTTGGCCATTGTCGCTTGGCCCAAAGTTTATAGATACTTATTCTCACGAATTTAGCATTCCATCATGTCTTTCTGAACCACTCCCCAGACACTTTAAACTCACTACCGTCACTCTTTTGTTCTACTAGCCTAGTTGCTACAGTCATTCTTTTAAACCTCCAGAAGGTCATACATACTATACCCAAAATGCGTACCTCTACTCTTATTGCCTCTTTGGCGGCTACCGCCTCGGCCTACGAAGCTTGGGTGAACGAGCCTGATACTGGCATGGACACTTATCTCGCCAGCACCAACTGGGCCCAGGGCAGCCGACCTCTTCTCAAAGACATCCGCGGTGTCCCCGACTTTGACTTTGCTGCTCGTCAGACCTTGACTGACCAGCAGTACGCCTTCTACCGCACGGCCGCTGCGGGAGAGTGGGCGTACCGCAACAACCTCAAGGTTTGGGAAAAGGCCAGACTTCGACCTCACCAGCTCGCTAGTGTCCGCGGCCTCAACGAGACACTCGGTGTCACCATTCTCGGCCACAACTTCAGCGCTCCCATCTTCATCTCCCCTGCTGCTCGTGCTGGTTACGGTGACGAGGAGCGCGGTGAGCTCAACTTTGTTGATGCCGCCGCTGACGAAGACATCCTCTACGTCGCTGCTCTCTATGCCACAAAGTCCATTGAGGAGATCGGCGCTCAGCGCAAGAAGCGTGGTAACACCATTTTCCAGCAGATTTATTCTAATGCGAACCTCTCTGTTACCTGGGATGCCATGAAGCGTGCTGAGGAGCAGGGTGTAAAGGCTTTTGTCTGGACCATTGATGCCCCTGCTACTTCTGTTCGCCATCGGGCTGCCCGTTACGATACCACCAATGCGTATGTAAAACTATTCAAATGATGTCGACTGCAGCTAACACAGGACAGTAACGGTGCTACTTCTGTCCTTAGCTGGGACCTCTTTGAAGAGATCAAGGCCCACACTAAACTTCCCATCATCCTCAAGGGTATCACCACCACCGAGGATGCTCTCCGTGCCGTCGAGGCTGGAGCCGATGGTATCTGGCTCTCGAACCATGGCGGTCGCCAAGTCGACTACTCTCCCTCTCCTCTCGAAATCGCCTACGAGATCCGTCGCAATGCCCCAGAAATCTTCACCAAGACCGAGGTCATTGCCGACAGTGGTATCCGCTATGGTAGCGATGTTATCAAGCTGTTGGCGCTTGGTGTCAAGGCTGTTGGTCTTGGTCGCCCGCAAGTATTCCCAAGTCAATGATGAGTGAGTTAGTACTGACATCTTGCAGTTTCATGTACTCCAACGTCTACGGTGTCGAGGGTCCCAAAAAGCTTATCCAGATCCTCAAGAGCGAGATTCTTGCCGACGCTGCTCAGATTGGTATCACCGATCTTCACAACATTCCTTCCAAGGTGGTGAGTAGAACCGGCATGCTTGTGAAGTAGAACAATCTGCTAACGAAAGTGCAAGCTCAACACTCGTGCACTGGAGCGCGATGTTTACCTGATGGACGAGAACTAGGATCCGTAAAGGAAGATTACACATTGCTTGAATAGAGTCAAACGAACATTTGAGAATGTTCCACGTAAAATATATATACGCTTTCAATACCAGCCCCTAAGTCTTATGTTCCTCTGATCCCATTTATGTTGTACCCGAGGAAGATCAACTTTGAGGTATCCACTGCATTTCGACTTGCCAGAACTCCCCATCACCTAGATTAGGCATACTTTAGTTCTGCTTTGCTCTATATAATTACTTAGCATTCCCCTTTGTGAGTAGTTCTTGGGCACATCAAAGTCTAACCGCCCAATACGTTCGTAATACGCTCCAGATTGCCGGATAACAATCGCCTCTGAAGACACTATTGTGTCAGGGTCAACGATGACTGACTCTTCAAACTCTTGGACATCGACAAATCCTCGCTTCTTGTGCAGGGCATGGAGGCCCAGCAAGAGTATCAGTAACCTGTTGAATGATTTTGGCATGAGACTCTCGGCGTCAAACTCGAAATTGACGGCGTACTTGTCTTCACTATATTTTACGAGATGTACGTGGCAGTTAAATACTGGCCGTTTAACTGTCGATACAATATCGCTTTGTGTAAAATCCCTTTCCAAGTCAACAGTTATTAACGGGGCTTGGATTCGTAGGCAGCGCTTCTCGGGCGTGTCGAGGTTGATGGGGCTCCGATTTGCTGGAAAGACGTCTTCCCTGGTGAATCGAATGAATGAATGCGATACTGGAACGAACCATATGTTTAGGCATCTAGATGACCAAGACCATGTCGGAACGCCTGGAAGTGCTTGATCGGCCTTGAAATATGAGTTTTTCCACAACAAACCGTCGGCAAGTCGGGAGCGGAATACACCTGCGAAGTACTCGTCGCCATGAATATGTGAAAGACGAGCAGCCAAGCCCTGGATGGCAATGAGGCGATCAGATTCGAAAGTAAAGCGCATCTTGGAGTACATGCCAACAAGGTTCGTCCAGGCTTCTCCCATCGCATGGTCGGGGTCTTGTGCAAGGCTGATCTGGGATGGGCCAGATGTCGGGTCTCCCTGGGTTTCATCTGGATCATTCCCGTATGTGATGTCTTTTGCCGTACCATGACACTGCCAGATAAGAGTATGTCTCGACCAATGAAGAGTTCTAGGCGAAAGCACTGCCTCTTGTAAGCACCAGCCTCTTGACCGTAAAGGTTCAGACGACCAGTCCTCGAAGGGTGGTGGCTTTGGTAGACTCAAAGATACGTGCTCTTGTTGATCTACCGTGACAGCCAAGGTACAAGTGCTGAGCGCATATTTCCGAGCTTTCTGTTCGAGATAGAGACCTTCACTGCTGTCTGAAGCCGCTGATGCAGAGAGGAGACATTTGGAGTGTAGGTAATAGGATCCGATGCGGGGTGCCTCCTTGTTCCAGTCATCGAGATACTGGTCGTCCGCGTCTGGTTGTATGATACATACTGCGTCAACCCAAAGGTACCGGAAGCCTAGTAGACGCGTGACTTGAATGGCCTGCCCGATAGTCTTTGGAAGAGTGTCGACTGCGAAACCCTCTCGACGCTGGGCTGTCGTCGCGCGAGTAGTTCTGGCTGAGTTGTTAGTAATACCCCAGCAATAGCTCAGCGTCAGATAGCTAAGACGGTGGTGATTTGGAAGATCTTCCGCAGTCACAATCAACCGAACGTATTTCTCGTCCCCAGTATCAACGTCAATCAGGCGGGTCGGAGAAGCCATTGTCGCATCCTGCCTGAACCACCCGACATCGCACTCCTGGTGAACAGTGCGTTTATTGACACAATCGTAAATCTGTGCCCGTACCTCATTCACTAGAGAAGGGCTTAGACATTCACCCAGGGAAGCTGGGGCCGCGGGCTACGTCTGTCAACCTCTTGGGAGGCCATGTTGAGGTGGCGAACTTACAGTAGACTCCCTATCCAGCCCGAAACGATTCACTGCAAGTATGGGAAGGAACAACACGCTTCCAACGTAGAACATGATAACTGCGGGCGATGTGATGTGTCCTGAGTCAGAGTCATCGCGCCCAACTGTTCTCGCAAGATCGATGGAGCTCTTTGGTAACCACACAGTACATGGACCAGGTGGGGGGACATCGAGATTTACAATTCCGAGGCTATAGTATACTACCGCACGAAAGGTTCGACATGGAGAACAGAATATAGCTGAGGCTTCAAGGTCCGCAAAAGAGATGTGGTGGTCAATCGCGATCGGGACTTCATGTGGCCATTCTTCGTATCTCCACGGTATGCGCTGACATGCATGACACCTTCCTCCTGGTTTGCGAGCTCCAGAGGTCAATTTAGGCATAAGATGCGACGAGGTTGGGTATGTTGAACCATGAACCAAAACTACCTAGATCGCTGATAACAGGTAGAATAACTAATCGAGTGCGTGCTGAGACATGCAGTTAGTGAAGCTGACCAATCATCCTAGTTCTCGAAGTTGATGGCTTCATACAGGGCAGGAGCTCAACGTCTGTCCCCATATCATGCAAAGAACACTCTTAAAGGGTCGGGAACTTCTTGTAGAGCCTTCCTGTTTGTGGTTTAGCACTCATATGGCCATTGCCCCATACCTAGGAAGTGGGCAGAACAAGACAACACATTTCCTGCATCTTCTGGACTCTGACGTTTCCCTCAACAAATTGATGCATTTGGTAGAAACTTTTGTTATTCACACAGCAACCAGAATACTGTAAGGCTAACCTGCACACTTTTTGAACAACTCAACAAGTTAAATGATGTTTAAACAGGATACAGAGTTCGCATTGATTCTATCTCATGGTCGTTCAGAACCTTACATCGGACCCTGAACTTTATCACCCAAGGCTGTAAATGTAAAGAACGGGCAACAAGATTGGCCAAAATATATTTCCTCCCATGCCAAGCCTACTCTTACAAGACTAGCGACAGAAACCAAAAATAGCAGCAGCAACAATCCAGACGTGTAGTAGGTTTATCTATATGACACATTTTGCTTCGAGATACTGACTAGCAATTTCAATAGTCAAAGAAAATGCCTAAACGCACAAGCAAAAGCCGTTTTAGCCCGTACAGCAGACCATATCCTGGTGATTACAGAGGCGGTGCTTCCGAGGGACGAAGTTCAGCTAGATATGGATTCGTTCACCAACAGCACCTACCGAACCCAATATACCAGAGTCAAGGGTATCAATATCAGAGCCCAGAAAAAAGTAATGGTAACGGACCATGGGGACCTCCCCCGGCACCATTCCCTATCTTTACGCAAACTGGACACCCTCCGGTATTACCTCACAGCACCTACATACCGGCAGCGCCCAACTGGCATCACCAACCACAGTACGGCCCTAGAGTATACCAGCAGGGCGACCAATATCGTCCGCATCAGCCTCTCCCCTTTTATCCAAGGCCTTTGCCCGTAAATCCCATCATGATGGTCCAGTGTGTCACAGTCGAACTGGATGACAAAAAGAACATGCGGGTATATAACACTTCTAGGGGAAATGGCGAGAAAGAGAATTTCGTCTCCAAGTTGAAAACCGGTACAAACACCTGGGCTGCATATGTCGACGGGTCCAATGATTCGATGGTGGCTTTGAACGAGATGTTCCCGCCGGGAAAACGTAGAAGCATAATCATCAAGTGCCACGACAGCTAGTGAGCAACAGGTGACGGCCGTGTCGATTGAGTTGACAGCAACATCATTGGGGTACCGGCCTTGAACTTGTTCGTCCTACGGTTTGTTTACAAGGTACCTCGTGTCATCGTCCATGGCTACGACAACAGTAGCGGCAGTCGTTTTCCGCGTATCTGATCTGGATTCAGTTACGGTACTTTTGTGGTTATTGAAAAAAGAAAAAGAAGAAACGAAGAAAAGAAGGGTACGTTTCTTTGTTGCGAATGAATAAATTTCTTTGTGGTTTTTTTTTACTCTTTCAGGCAGCGTTGCTTTGCGCGGGGTTGAATGGTTGATTTCGTTGTTTGTTGGTCTACGGGTACAGCCTTGATCTTTTGAGTCGGCAAAAAGAAATACCACCACCAAAGTTTTGAACTTCGATATCAACCCGACAAATGACGGTTTTTCCAAGAATTTTCAAAGCCGCCGATGATGAACGCCAAAGGCAAACTATGCAGCCCCTCTGTTAATCCCACTGTAGATACTCCTGACCAAGACCCAGGCATTCAACTTCAGAGTCCTGGCCTCGGTAAGAGGAGGCCTGGAAGGCCTTTAGGGTCCAAGAATAAAGCCAAGGTCATGGTACCACCTGCTGAAGGTCTGGGACTCCGAAACAGAACCGTCTTTCTTCCATGGAACGAAATCGACATCAGCGACAGCAGTGATGATGACAAAAATGACTTCAAGGACATCCAGGACAACGAGAGTGAATGGGAGGACGATACTTCTAACTCTGAAATCAAGTACGAATCCAAGGCCATATCCGAGCAGCGGCAAGCATATCGAAAGGGAGTTCAGCAGATGACCCGACTGCTCCAAAACAAAGGCCCGATCACAAAAAGCGTTACCGAAGCTCAGCGTGCATTCTGTCCTCCTCTCGCTCGTCAGCGTACTGCCGTCTGGAACCAAGTCAAGGAGGATAATCTCAACAATCGTTGGGAAGATAGCCTGGAAAAGGCAGCCATAGAGCGTTACTCTAAGGGAGCTAACAGTCTATTGATGGCGTGGAAGATGTCTCTACAGCTCTTCAAGATCGACCCCCTCGAATTAGTTTCTATGTACCGGCACATGGACTTCGAAAATAGCACCAGCGACTGCTTCGAGTACCACGGAGAAACGAAACGCAATCCACTCTGGACACACGACTTCTGCAGAAAGCTCACACGGATTATGGCTCATCCTCTATTCGCTAACGGCAGCGATCATCGTTTCATCCCTATTTTCATTAGATGGGCTGTGATTTGCAGGGCCGATGATGGTCATGGCTTCACGGAAACGGAGCAGGAATTACTTGACGACACCCACTGCGGGGACTTGCGTCCATCAGATAGACCAGAGTCTATGGTGGAGCGTTTTCGAAGCTATCAACAAGGGCGAAAGGATAATGATCGCATCGTGTCCAGACATGCACAACTAATGTCTCGAATCGCGGATCTTTCCAATGCAATCAAAAGAGAATCCCTTGGGAGCTTCGCCCCTGTCAAGACTCGAGATCTGACTGTCATTATCGAGGCTCTGGATAGCCTTGAACTTTACACTGCCAACACCACCTGCGAAACATACTTTCTAGTCTATTCCGCCAGCAAAGGATTTGGAATGTATCCTGTGGGGCTGAGTGAGCTTTATGAGGCGTACAAGACATCCTGGATCAACTTGGAACGACGCAGAATGCCCGATTATACCCAAATTCTGCTGGCTGACATCACAACCAACAATCAAGCCAACGAAGCCGTCGCAGCCATTGAAGGAGCTGGGGAACATGATAAGAATCAGGCCCAGTGTAGCCTTATCCGAGCGGACGATCATGGAAGCAAGATAGCTTCCAAAGCCAACAATATGCCACGAAATTATGATTTATATTTCCCCCCGGATCACCGCCCGAGCCGCTCGCCATCGAACCTCAAAGACGGTGAGATACTAGAAAATGCCGAAGCCCCAGCTCCCACCCACACTAATGATGATCACCTACACGAATCCCGGAGGTCCTTGATAAGAATTGGTCACAGTTCAGGAGCCCTAGCACAGGGTGAGCCCTTGAAGCCTCGAGAGGTCACTCTATCACAGTCTTGTGAAAGTGACTTTGATCTGTATCAAGAAGTTGACAAGTTGCTGTTGTCTTGTTCCACACCCAGCATTGAACATACCGAACCGAAAGCGCCACAAGCGCTTACCGCACTCCCTTGTAACAGAGACCCTTACCGAGACCCTGCTGGCTTTTACGATAATTACTATAAAAACGATACGAAGGGCGATTTCCGCAATGCGGACGAGCTCTTCAATAGGGTTAATGGAAGCAGAAAAACCAGCGATGAGGTACCCACGACTACACGAACTTCTGCATCTTTAAACAGGCATGAGGAGCCGATGTCGCTACCAAGTCGGATGCACAAGAGAGATTTCAACGGTATCCAGGGGGAGGATCATACAAAGAGAAGAAGGATTTATGGACCTAACTGGAGCCAAGTTCGACGATCTAATGGAAGAAACAGCGCCAATGAACGTCGAGTTATCCATCGACCGCAACGATCTCCAGCTGCACAGTTACAGGCTCCCACTGCTCCGAGAGCATGGCAGTTGGAACAAAGGTATAGGAGGAGGTGAAGCCACGAAGCGGTAGTAAAGAAGTGGATGGTGTATGATAACAATGCAAGATCCGAAATTTCTGATTGTTTCGGGTTTTACTTTTCGCAAAAGCAAGCACTTTCGGCCGTTGATTGTATCTAAGATCGATTCCCCTTTTTTCTTCACTTTATCATTGTTAGTAGTATGGCTTGTCAGAATTGGTAGTTCTCATAAACAGATTTGGGAACTCATCATATTCTCTCCTAAGATTACGTGACATTAACTTGCTCCATGAAAAGAGGCGTTATAAAATCTCTCTGCCTTGGTAATTATCTTGAAACCTCTATTGTTGATATCACCTACCTTTCATCCTCTAATTCTTAAGATCAGCTCCATGCTTCTTGGCCAGAGCTATTTTGTGCAGCCTTTTAACTCGTAGACCCACTGCTCGCTCTTCCTTTATCACTACCAAGGTACCTTCCCCATCTCTGTCTGTCTGTCTCTCTCTCTCTCTCTGCGTGTGTGTTTTTGTCTCTGTCTCGCCCCCTCTCCATCCATAGAATCACCATCGGCGCCAGTCTTCAATACAGAATATGTCTCATTCACGTTCTGTCCCACGAGAAAACTCTCTCCCACGAGAGCGATCATCGAATGCGCCAAATAGGAATCATCTACCTGGTACGTAATTGATGTCATCAGCGCCCACCCTCCGACTCCGGATTCCAATGTTCATCCAGCTCATTACTCTTTCGCTACACACTCAGGTACCCAAGATCAATTTGAGCTCTCTCGTCAACTTGAAGGCTCCAAGCGCACCATTTCGCGCATGCAGCACGATTTGGATCTGATACATGATACCCAACGAGAAACGGCTAGTTTCAATGGTGAACTCCAGGATTACAACAACCAGTTGAGAGGACAAGTCGCCGATCTCCGAGCACAGCTATCCTATGCTACCCAAACTCTGACTGCTCAAATCCGGGAGCAAGTCGAAATTGCCAGATCAGCTGCATCGTCCGTGGAAAGGCTCCAGGACGTGGTAGACAAGCAGAAGAAAGCGATTCACAAACTCGTTCAAGAGAGGAATGCGAGCGACAAAAAGAACCAGACGCTCGACCGAGGCCAGAATCAGTACCATTCATCGCTGCCGTTGAGGCCGGTTAATGCAAAGGCGGAAACAAAAAAGACAACATCACAGAAGAGGCGTGAGAGACGCGAGGCAAAGCGCGAGAAACTGGAACTGGAGCGCGAGAGACAGGAACTGGAGCGCCTCTCTACTCCTGCTCCTGCTCCTGGTTTTATCCAAGCTCCCGTTATAGCTCCAGGCCCCAAGTCATCTCCCTCAGTACTCTTCGATCTTCATGACGGTATTCAGGTTAAGTAGCTGAGTTGTATTCAGGAGAGTAATATCCTTTTGGGTCGGCATGAGAGTACATTAAAGCATATGGAGGAACTAGTATTACCACGGGGAACTTCACATAGCTGGAAAATATCAATTTCAACTGCTTCATTATCGCCCAATTACCTCTGACGTGATCCGCCCGTTGTTTCTTCGTGTCAGTATCAGTTTACCACCATCACGCCCCTTGACATTCATCTTGAATTTTTGTTTGTCTTAAGAATCAAGCAACCCATAGCTGTCTACTGGGTACCAGAAAGGTAGCCCTCCCAGATCAAATGTACAAAAATGAACAGCTTAGGAGGTCTAGCCCAAGTAGCACAGACCTTAGTATTTGTTTCATACTTTATGCTCCTAGCGGCCAATCTTTTTGATACCATGATGCATTATACGTATAGCCATCTCTGACCAGGAAGACAGAACTATTTTTCTCATAAAAGAGTTTTCATTTATTTGTACCAATTTCGTTTGCCCGCTTGGTCTCTACAGTTGCTTCTGTTAATTCTGTTGTCAGAAATACATCCCAGGATAGCGATGCCGATAATTGTGGACCAACGTCTACCGAGACAATGTTGCATCCGGATGCCAGAGCCCCACAAAGTCGGAGGTCAATTTGACTTCATCCGTTGACATTCACCATCACAATGTGTAACAACCCATACATAAACTTGAAAAGTATTACAAGATGCTCCAAACACTTGGAGAAATACAAAGAAGAAACGTTTCTTTCAATCGGATGCAAGTAAAAAAAAATAAAGGACAACCACCAACTTTACAGGGGTTGTCTTATAGCACCGTGAGTTAGTTCTACGGGACCCATAGCAGGGTATCACTCGTCATTGGCATGGCGAATTCCTGCAACGGGAATCCAGGCCCGAATGATCATGATCCCTTACCGTCCAACACCTTCACTTAGTAACCATAAATGTGTCAAGTGACAGTGCGTCAACAATGTCGCTTACAGCAAGATGCGTTGGAGGTGGTGCATCTGGGAGTAAGGAGAGACGGGGGGGAACGGTCCGGCTAGTTGGATAAGAGGGAAATGAATTCTCTGTATAGACATATACTTCTATATATGCACCGTTGAACCCGGAAAACAGGTGCCTGAATGACCCTAATTTGATTCGTTCCATGAGCGTTGACCTGACAGCTCGTAATCCCAAAACAATCACTTGATCCACTTCTAGATCCGGTTCCCGTTCATCTATTACATCGTCCAATACACAGTCCCTCACCAATGACAGTGTACACAGGCCCTCAAACATCAAAAGCCCAATCCCCCATCTATTTGTCATCAGCGACTACTAAGTGGGATAGAAGAAGAGAAAACTTACTTCGAAAAGCTCGCGCGGGCGCAGTTGTAAACCGGGAATTGAAGCTACGGCGCCCGGTGAGAGACCCCCAGCGAACGTTGTCAATCTCAGTAAAAGGGGATTCGGTTTTAGGCGCCACACTGAACATTATTCCGCCAACTGAAGCAGAGGGATTCATTGCCTTGACATGACGGTAAGCCTGAATGAGCGTTTCTTCGCTTTCCACACGGAATGCGACGGTCTTTGAGGTGTTGGGCACCTTGGTGAACACGTCATGCTGAGTGCCGCCACCACGACTGTTACTGTGAATCGCCAGACCCGGAGGGGCACGACTTCCGGTGCGTCCGACAGACTGAAGGACCATACTGTCCACCATGGTTATGTGAGGGTGAGGACGATAGCTGTCGTAGTAGGGACGCCTCCAAGGCCTGTAGTGGGGGCCATGGGGAGGCTCGTTCGCCCCGGTGTTGAAGTTGTCGGACTCAACAGTAGGAGTGTTTTCCTGCTGCACCATACCTTGGGCGGGCTGCACGTTTTCGTCAAGAGCACATTCTCCCGCTTGAGCCACTGGCTGCATATTCTCGTCGGGGGTAATTTCCCCGGCTTGAGCAACGGGTTGCATTACATTGGGGTTCTGATTCTCATTGTTCGTATCGAGATAGGATTCGAAGAATGATGGTTGCTGCGGCTGGCTATAGGTAACACTCCAGTTACCATACGGCCGGGATCGGTAGCTGGACCTACGGTTAGGAGGTCCCTTGGGCATCGTGAGGTATGTCGGTACGATGTGGACTGTAGAATGATGTGTGCTTGAAGGGGCAGAGGAAGAAGGGAAAGGAGTGGGAGAAGTGAGTTTTTTGTTTTTTTTTGACGCGAGGAGAAATCGCGTGCTTGGTGCCTAGAGGTGAATTCTGGTGCGGCTCTCTAAACAACTGCAGGAGCAGGTTTGCTCCTTCCTTTCTAATGCCTGCTCGAGATCAATTTTGAATTTGGTAATCTATCTTAATATTGAACCACTTGGAGAGCCTAACCTACCTAAGCACCTCATCTGCTTGGTTGATATTTAAATAAAAAGTCCGGCATCATGTATTTTGCCTTTTTTGGAGTATTCCCTCCTGGTTTATGCCTGTCTCTCTACTTCCAATATCCTCGTCAGTGTCCCGAGAACCGAGCAAATCGGATTATGACTTCTAAACATCTTTCCAACGCTTTTTGAGAGCGTCATAAGATAATCGGGAGCAAGATTCCCCTGCAGAAGTCGAGGGTGACAAAAGGACTGGGTGCGCTTCGGGGATGTCAAGATCGGCCAGTCTCGGAAGTTTGTCAGTTTATCGGGATTGTCCTTCGCTTCTGGAGTGCTCAAAACGACATGATCGAATTGAGGGTTCGCTTCAGCCTTGATAACCATTTGCGTACAATATTCAAGTTCCTCGTCGAGATGATGCAAATCCCGTCGAAGTTCCCATTCACGCTGGCGGGACTTGTATCTTCTAAACTGGTGGCAAGTTTGGTCATTCCTGGGCCCGCGAACTTAGCGTAGCGACTTCTCTTAATTTACAAAGTAGTAGTTAAAGACGGTTCGAACAACGGCGGCGCTGGACCTGTCGGCTCTGATCATAATAGCAGTTTTTGGAAGGTTAATAGCAGAGTCGTGGTCAGGGGGCGAATGGTGTTTTGCGACTAAAAGCCGCTGTTGGTGGCACGATTTGAAGGGAATACTTGAAGGACGAGTATTCCGGGAGAGTAGCATATAAACTCCATTTTTGCTGGGTGAGTTTGGAAGATTCAATGTTGGGTGCCTGCACGTTGCTTGGAAGGCGGCGTCTTTGTTTGTGGAATCGCCTCTACTACTATAGTTTGTTAAATCTAGTTAGCTTGGATGTATTTGTTTCCAAACTCATTCACTATCAGTTTTATTCCAGTACTTATATGGGTTACTCTGTGGTTTTGTCCTGTCTACCATCTATCTACTTGCAACCATCGTCACAACCACAATGACTTTCGATATGGATGACAGCGACAACGAAGACTGTTTAATTAAAAATGAGCCGAGTGAAGATCAAACTGTAACTCAAATTCGAGATATCTACAGTACTTAAACAAACTTTCTAATTGTCTATAGTTAAGGCACACTCGCCGCAGTGTTGACGTTGACAACGCGTCTCAAGACCTCACCGACGCCCAAATTACTGTTGCCCATCTAGATGAGAAGTACCGGGACCTGGAGGAAATCATGGAAACGCATATACTTAGCCTGAGAGGAGATATCAGAACGCTGAAGCTCGAACACTCCCAATGCGCCAGCTATGCGGTGGTAAACGACTTGAAAGATCAAGTAGATCGATTGTCGGTCGGAGGTCCAATAAACAAAATTCTCATGGAGAACAACAAGCTTCATATTGCGATTTCGGAGCTCCAGGATAAGAAGCGGGAACAAAAGAAAAAGATCCGTAAACTCACAAGGGAGAACCGAGAACTACACCAAGTCATGGATCAGCAGCGCATCGAAATCAATAATCTCGAGGGGGAACTCGACGACGTTCAAGACGAGAACTTTGGTTTGACACATGTGCAGGATGACATGGCTCACAGGCTCAAAGACCTTTCAAATGAGAATGGTAGATTGAAAAAGGACCTTGTCGAGGAGAGAAGGAAATCGCAACACTTTCAGAATACTCACCCTAGTATGTGGTAGAAAAAAATGACCTCTAAGTTTTAGGATACAAAGATAAATAAACTTAGCCTCTGGCCTTAATGGCCTAAAATAGCCCACTAATTTTATCATCTACAGCTCAAGCGGCCATTCCTTCTGACACCCTGAGGTCACCCTTCCGAAGCCAGGATATACGAGAGCGAAATAACAATATTGAGGCGTTTTTAGCTAAAAAGGATTTCAAGTTAACGTTCTTAGAAACTATTGTCGGGGACGAGCTACAGGATCGGGTCGGATAGATTCGACCCTGAACTCCCCAGGCATCTCACAGGTAGTTCAATGATAGTCCAAACTTCGCGGAGGGTCAAATGAACCAGTAAGACTGGATGTCAGAAGGTTTCCAGTCGCCGGCCAGGATAGTGCCAGGTAACACTGTCAGACTATTCTGCAGTGCGATATAGGTAGCTTGAAAAAGGCGAGCCGTTCCGGCTACTAGCATTCTTCTCGTTGAGTGTGTCTACCGTCGTGTGTCTACCGTCGTGTGTCTACCGTCGTGTGTCTACCGTCGTGTGTCGACACCCTTTTATTAGCGGCAGGCTTGATTCCTGGACCATGAAGAGGAGATAAGTTACACCTGGGATTGCAAGACTGTCGATAGCACAAAGGTGGCATAATTCAGCTAGTTCATTAAAGTTCAACCTGTGAATCAATATTTCTTTCAACTCTTGAATACTGGCTACACACGAATTTGTTAGCCTAACGTCTAAGATATTTTTTTCTCAGATAGGGCGGTAGCTTGCAGTATCAGGAGGCCCAGCTGATGCAGGCAATAAATCATTATATCAAAGGCTACCTAACGAGCACATGGCTATGAATGCACTCAGATAACTACCTGTATAAGAAATGACCTCTTTGTGATGTCACCTGGCAGAACGACAGTATGCATGTACCCATAGAATATGGCCGCCGGCGTTGTTCCTGGCAGATCATCTCCAGCTGAAGAGTAACATGAGGGGTTCTTTCTTTTCGTCAATCTCCTTTCAAGCACTTCAACAAACACTATGCACGACCTAGGACTGACTGAACGATATCCGTGTGATAACTCTACGTGTCTTACATGGAAGAAAACTGCCCAAACAACTGTCTGCATCTGATATCGTGCCTATATAAGACGGTACTCGCCCGTAACATTGATCTACATCACTCTTCCAAACTGCAGCAACTCCTGCTTAACTGAGTATATCATCAAAAATGGTAAAACGGCATCTCAGCGACGATGATGTCGCTCGCAAACGACACAAACCCACAGCAGATTATCACCAACCGCAGCTCAGCCCTCATACGACTGACTGGATGCATCGCCTACATAATCAGAGCATTTACGAAATTGTGAAGGATATCTACAACAGAATCCAGGATCTCCAAGCCGAAGCAGACGCCAAGCTACACGAGATGTTGCCGACAAGTGACGGGCGAGACATGAAGTATGAGCACTACACGCCCATTCAGCACGCACCAGACGACCCGAAGACTTTCAATGACGCTCTCGTCACGATTAGGGAGCTTGAAAGGAGAGAAATGTTATGGGAGGAGGAGAATATGGGCCTAAGAGAGAAATGCGACAAACAGACCAAAATGATTCAGGATTACAAGGAGAAAATCAACAAGGTAAAGGAAATGAATCTTGAGATTTTATTCCTGCCTGAAGACGAGGATGAAGAATGGTAGTTGTAGAATTAGGTGGTTTAGTTGCGAAAGGATTTTTGGTAGCTTGTAATTTGACTTGCTCTTTCCCAACCTCATCGGCGCTTAGACAGCCATCCTCTATGTCACATCAAACTACTAACCTACCAACCTAGGTAGTAGGTATGGCCGCGACTTGCAGCTACCTAGCAAATAACTACATAGTAGCTACTATACGAGGAATTTCAGTCTTCTCTGTTTTCTTTCGCCCAACTGTGCAAATTCTTAGCTTAATCTTGGGTTAATTTCTTACCAGCTCTTCAGACACACATTTCTTTTACCATTAACTGCACCTCTACTACTCACTATCGACCATGTCTTCAGAACGAATGAAAGTAGAGAGCGAGGCTGAAGAGGTCCCCAACAAGGTAAGTCTTGTGCGAAGGCTGCGTCGTATTATACCTAGTTGACTAACCCAGCACAGTCGGTCGTGAGTGGCACCCAGCTTTCTATCTCTTCTCTTCTTCGACAGCAACGCCAACAGGCGCTTGACACCCTCAATAGCCTTGAACCCCAGCAGAAGCAACTGGAACTTTCCCGCGAGAGGGAAATGGAGGATCTGAAGCGCGAGAACCAACGTCTTCACTCAGAGAACCAGGCACTGCATTCACAAATCGAATCTTCTCGTTCTGAAAGCGTCAAACCTACGGCATCAAGTGCACCACCATTAGATACACTTTACGGTAACATGGAGGCCTTATCCAACTCGATAACCCGACAATTCGAACACGTTGCCAAGTATGCTCTGGACTTCGACATCAAGGATAATACTACCAGAGAAATTGGTGCTTTGTGCCTTGTGCTGCACGACCAATCTTGCTGGGACAATATGAAGTCCTTCATGACAGCCCAGGCCAACGGACCCAAGATATATCATTGCCTCAGGAGAATCAGCATTGGCGATACCATGACGTCGGTCTCAGCAAGTTCAACTGCTGTCAAGTGTCATTGGTGCCAAAGTATGGAACTTGAATGTGTTTGGATCTTCAGAAGAATGGGGAAATGGGTGACTGGGAGTGGTACACCTCCCTACTACTAGATGCAAGTTCCAGAACTATGGAAGTGAGGCACTGTTTGATGGATTAAACGTAATATGAAGGCTTTCATGAGGAGTCCATGTAACTGAATACACCTGTCGCGGTCTTTGTCCTAGGTATGGCGTGCTGGCACCAGACCATTGTCCCTTTACAAAGGTCTAATAATACATAAGAGAATCAAATGCTTACAGTTCATATAAAGAAATGACTACAAGTTTGCGGTACAACGATGAAAGAGCTCTCCAAGCCTTAGATCCCTTCCGTTTACACACCGTTTCCATCCTATAAATAATTTCTATCCCAGTAGCTGTCTCGTCTCATCAACACTTAACACATTACCAAAGTCATCAGAAAACTTCAAAATGCCCAAATTTGTCACTACTCGCAGCCAGCGTACCCATGCTGAGCCATACGATCGCACTCGCCAAACCACAATTGCCCGTCTCAGGGCGGCAAACGAAGAGATTAAATACCTCCGGGCACAACTCGACACGGCCAAAGCTGGAGAGGAACACTGGAAAATCGAATATGATCTGATCAACGAGATGGTGGAGGTTATGTTCAGGCATGTCAAGAGATTACTCAATGGCTTTGAGGATAGCGGGAAGGTCAAGGAGGCGGAACTACTTCTTCGATTGCGTATGATGAATATACGGAAGTAATGACTTCGTAAGTCATGTATGATCTGGATCCCCTTTTCGATTCAACTGGAATCATCCGGAGCTTATGGAACATGTTAGTGTTCAAGTTATTTTGGAGTGTTGTTGTCTTGCATTTGGCCTTTGTTTGTTCTCCGTTTCTAAAGTCTCAAAATCAATATACTCTCGTATCTCCCTTGTTCTACTACAGTTTTCATTCTTCTTCAAAAATTGAAAGAGGAGAACAGCGCGAGCTATTATTTCGTTGTCTCTTTGTTCTCAAGCACGGGTTTCTACGCTATGTCCCCCCTGGACAATGAAATGGTTAGAACACAAGAAACAAAACAGGCAAAATATTCAGTGGAAGCAATTGCATCCCTTCAGCATAAGTAGAGCCTCATGTACTCGAATAAATTGCAAACATTCTTCCCATCTTCACAAGAAACGCTTCAATTCGCAACTCCATTGCACAGGTTATCAATTCCCAGCAACGAGCTCAATTGCTTCAACTTAAACCGCAAAATCACCAAGAATCTATTCGAGATGCCTCAATCGTCAGGTTCAGTCGGCTCGTCTTTTCGATACAATCCTTATGGCCGTGAGTATCAATCCAGTCAGGAAAAGCGGTATCGGCAGCAATCAGAGGCCCTACATAATGCTAGCGACCTCGCTCGTATCCGTGCGATCGACGATATTATCGAACGCTTATACCAGGAGAGGGATGTCCTGGTTGAGCGAGTCGGCCCATCCGATCTCGTCCAATTCCTCTCCAACAGCGAAGCCCAGGGTTTCGACGGAAACATGAGACGCACCCGTCCCACATGGGCCATGGTTCGTGAGCTCATCCGTCAAAAGAAGAGTGCTAACAAAAAGGTCCATGACCTCCTTGAAAAGTGCGAATCACTTGAGAGGAATACATCAAAGCTCGCTTTGCGGAAGTCTACCAATAAGGTGGAGCGCTGTGTCAGGGAGAAGGAAAAGGTTCAGCAGGATCTTCGACTTGCACAAAGCGAGATCCGTATGTTGAGATTTGCCACCAAGCTTGACGAGATGAGCGGAGAACAGGATATCATTGAGGAGGACAAGGAGGGTGAGGATTCAATGTCTCTGTAGACTTGGAATAGGTATCGGTGCTCATGTGAGAAGGGTATGTATACTGATAATGACAGGTTCGTTTAGGAGGTGTTTTTGTTTCTGGTGCTGGTCACCAAGTAGTCTTTTGGGGGAGTCTGGGAGTCAAATCTGCCGGAATAGAATGTCGGTTTGTAAGAACCAACATATATACTTCAATATGTACTAAGTTCGGAAATTCGAGAGTGATGTTCGATAACAAAGCAACTAGTCTGAACTTCGAATCACCATAATACTCAGAACTGTGAATGACGGCAATTAAAAATGCGCAGGCTACCTAGATCATGTCAAATGTCGCTCGTATGTATAAGTGATGTTAATAACGCTTACTTCTACGTCCGAGAAGTCAGGAAATCTTCAACGGCATGAAGTGGTTGCCTGACGTATTTCGTCTTTACCTCTAGACGTGTTCTCAGCAACCTGGTCTGCAAATCTTCCGAGGCTCACTTGCCTTAGTCTCAGTCTAGGGACAAACAGAAACTAGTAGGTGCTGTTGCCTCTTTGATGTGCACAGTAGATACAACAATGTACCTGGCAAATATCCATCACACAAGCACTGTCGAATTGTTCCTACCTCACCTCACTCACTTATATTAATGCCTACTAACTATAGTACGTAATGCTTTTCTCCCGCACATATCTGCTCTTTCGACTCTGCCACACAACTTTACAATTATTTACACATCAACACTATAGACGAACTTACTCAAAGCCATCGCAATTATGGATTCCCGGTCTCGTCCTAGGGGTCGCCCGTCTCTCAGGCTTCTCAGGCTTCGCAGGACCCCCAGCGAACTAGAACTTGATGTGCAGAGATTACAGGACGAAGTTGCGGTTGTCAGATTTTCGAACAATCGCCTTCAGACAGACTACAATCACCTTCAGACAGAATTCAATCGCCTTCTGCCAGACTACAATCGCCTTCAGACAGAATTCAATCGCCTTCTGCCAGAATACAATAATCTCGGACGCGAACTTGAAAGGCTAAAGTCAACGGTTCGACAGACGGCAGAAGACAATGATTTCATGATTCGACTGATTCAACTGTATGGTTCCCAGGTTGTTATACCACCCGGTTATGACGATCAGAGCAAAATCGCCATGCAACTTGTGTTCAGGTGTGAGGGTCTGAGCCCGTTCTCTGTTAACCCACGCCACATTAGTTACAGAGGGTATCCTACATGGGTTTGCTCGAAGGAGGTTAACAAGCAGAGCTATTCACCACCTCCCCCTATACATCCTCCTTTGACATCATGTCCAGCCCACGATTCGTACCAAGGCTGTAAGACCATGGTCCAAACAGTTCCTCATCATCTGCGTCATATTCTGAACATAGTGGTTGCTGATATTCCAAGGGGTGACTAGACGACCAGGCCATTGTACCAACATGGATACAGGGTAGGCTCCGGCCCCACAAACCGTTGGTCAAAGCTACCCCCCACCAACTTCCGATTTGTTTACTCTTGCTGCATTACTGATGCCTTATTTATGTACACTCCGCCTTTTCAGCTGCCACCCATCCATCAGCTTTACTTACCGACTGAACAACTCAATCAATCGCTCAACAAAACTCAACTCTATCAATTAAAAAACCATGTTGCCATGGCTGCTGTACAGCCTCCGCGAACAAAATCTGCCCGTTTAGTGGCTGGTTTTACCAATAAAACTACTCATCATGCACCCGCATCAGCTACCCATGCTCATGCTCATCATGGGCCCTCTGCTCTATCTATCTTTTTGACCAACCTGAATCTTCTTGACCTCGACCAACACCAGGACTGGCCTGAAATATGTGCTGAGACCTTTGCGACAGGTGGTACAAGCGCGCAAGGCCTAAAGAAGAGGGTTCATTGTGTGGAATGGGCACTGTTTCAGCTCTTCTCTTTGTGGGATCCCGAAGACACAAAAAAAGTAAGGTGAATGTCTACGTCCCAGAGAGACACGCTAACAATCCACCTCAGAAACTCAAACCGTTCTTTCCTCCTCTCGACCAAACTCAATCTGTCAACCTCCGTGCCGCCTTGCTAAGAGCTCTCGAAGCAGCCAAAAAGAATGGAGTGCTTGGAAGGGATGCCATCGTGCGAAAGACCATGCTAGATGAATGTCGAGGAGAAAGACTGGAAGATGTTCTTGCTGCATTTTCATCTGCTGTTCTCAAGCATGTCATTGCCCAAGAGGTAGCATCAGGCAGTGAATATAAAGCTCTTGCACTTAACATGGCCGTCGAGGATCGAGGATATAAGAGCGATAACACGGATCTCACCACCATGGTGTTGGCGCACAGGGTTGCCATTAGTCGCATATTAAATAGCAAGGTGGCAGCCAGCTCACGATTTCACGACTTTGCCGATTTATTAACGGTCAAGGAAAAGGGCATTGCCAGGAGGAGAGAAGCACTGAACGCTCTCGAAGGGGGCACAACCATATCTGATGATGCTAGACGCGAGATGTGGCGTACACTCCGAAACAACTGGTCCGGTAACGAAAGATGGATGGAGACTCTGCTCTATGGAGATGCTAGCGTGAAAAAGGATGGCCTTCTTGGAATGCCTTTCGATCGTGTTTGGCGACGGGTACAGCAAGGTCGACTTGACGAACTTGAAGAGCACGGGACTGGTCTCTTGGAACAACTTGATAGTCGGGTGCGCGTACAGAGAGAAAGGCTCCAAAAGTGGCAAAGGTTTCGCAGTGAGATGTCTGCCGACCAACCGATTCCATCGCCGTCAAAGGTCCAGCCAAAGGAGAAGGAGAACGGCATTGACTTTGGATTCGGTGCTCACGAGGGGTTACTTCTCGGTAAAGTCAGCCCAAAGAAGGCGACATTCGGAAAACCCAAACTTTTGAACGAGTACGAGGAACTTGTACGCAACCTGGGACTGGAACTTCAAAACGCGAAACCACAAAAGTCCTCAGCTCTTGACTTTTTACAGCGTCCTGCCTTTCAGAATGCCCCAGTGATCAGCATGCCAGCCCCCGAGCCAGAGGAAGAGGAAGTTATCAGTGAACTGGAGGACGAAGACGGGTTTCCAGAATCTCCTATCAAGACGTTCAAGTCGAAGCTAGATTTGTCAAAGCGATTCCCAGTACGACCAAAACTTTCACATACCAGCGACTCTTTTGTTTCGGTCTCTTCGAGCACCAGAAGCCTCCGCAAGCCATCTCAGGACGAGTCGCGTATTCTTCGTGCTTCATCAGTCGAGCGAACCAGCTCCCCTGAGCCAGAGGATGAACCAGCCGCAGTATCTCCACGACCTGAGTATGACCTCTCGCCCCAACTTTCACCTCATATATCCCCCCAACCATCTCCCTCTCCGTCGACTCTGCCTCCTCAACAATCGCCAGAGCAGATGCCCTCACAGCTGTCTCCTACCCAAGATATGGCAGACCAGATCCTTGAGTCAATGGATATGGCTTCTCCATCGCCTGTTAAACGACCGAGAAAACGACACACTCTTTCGCTTGCTGAGCGAACACGTCTGACTATGGCTCGTGAATCATTTGGAGACCCAGAACCCGATGATCTGGACATCACTCCACCATCTACAGAACCTGTTTTTGAAGAGGATCCCAGTCGGGCACTTCCCGAAGAAGAATTTGATCTCCTTGCTCGAACTCGGAAGAGCATGGCTGGTTTCGATAAGGCGAGACAAAAGGCACAGATGGAAAGAAGACGCTCGTTAAAGAAACCCAAGGCACCCCCCAAAAAGGAGGGCAGTTATTTTCCCAAGGTCGAGGAGGATACGACCGTCATCGCAGATGAGCTGATGGCGCAGGAGGACATGGAGGCGGTGTTCAGGTCACGACCCAAGATCAAGGCCAGCCCGCTGCCCAGCCCAACCAGGGATTGGGACGACGACTATGTGTAATCACGATAATGAAGTCCCTTGTTGATCATACTTTACATCCTCTCATCTATAATACAACGATGCTTTTGTCGACATTTTAGACTCGGACATCTACCATCCCTGCTTCTTAAGCTCAATAACCCTGCTGACTGTCGCCTTGAATCCGTGCTTGAATCGCGCTCGCCATCTCTGACTTGCAAGCCTCTTTCTCTTTAGACCCTTTCGCTCGTGGAACTTTTGGCTGTGATATTTGTTCTTGACTTGATCCTCTCGCACAATCCTGTTGAGAATCTTGAGGGCAACCATAGGAGTAGGGCCACTGGTCTTGGTTATGTAGTCCTTGACAAAGACTGTACGACCGGTAACAGGCTTCGCACGGATTTGTGGGCGAGTTATAGGATCTGAAGCTTCTTCGTTGCCGTATGCGCTGGCCTTGTTGGCGATGATTTGGGCAATATCCAGTGTGTAGGGTTTGGTGGCATCGTAGGCGTGGCTACTGGTCTTTGACTCGGCGGTCTCAGGAGCATCGCGAGGAGGGGCAGGAGGGATACTGCCGATAAGAGGGTTCGATCGTGTTTCGGGAGCGGCCTCGCCAAGAGCTTCGGACCTGGCCTCGGCAGAGGGATCCCTAACGAAAGGATCAGATCGGGCAAGGGGATTGACAGCCGGTGAAGTTTCCTCCTCTGTTGTGATCTTGGGACCTGTTCGGAAGGCGAGAGATGTGGTGAATGTCCTTCTAGCGAGGCATGTCGATGGCGTAGCTATTCTCGACAGCATTGCGCTGCCAGTTCTGAGTGAAGTAGCCCTGAATGGTGTCAACTTTTGAACAATGGCATCTTAATAGCTTCACTTACATTTTGCGGACACCAACGTAATTACCTAATTGGCTATCGTCGGTTAAGCTGTTGAACAAGACATCTGATGAAGCAGAAAAGTCGCGATAACCCGGAAAAATGTAGGTGCGATAAGGCGGGAAATTGTGGATTTCATCGGCCCCACCTTGAAGAACATCTTCAGCCTCGTGCCTGCATGCTTCAACACGTTTGCGCGAATCCAGTTTGCGCAAAACATCATAACGGAACTATTTCGCGTCGTGGTATTATTCTTCGCAATACTACACGAAAATCGTTAGTTAAGGATATTAGTAGCGACGGTGCGCCAATATGGCATACAATCCTTATGGCAGTATGTTTCCTTCCTCTAAGCCCCATCATACAGAGCTAACGTTCGCAGACAATCCCTATGGTGCGCCTCCTGCCTATGGAGGTTATCCCGGATCAAACAATGCTCCTCCAGGAATGGCTCCTCCCCCTGGTCTAGGTGCGCACACTCAACAATACCCCCATTACCCATCTAACATGTTCTTAGGACCTCCTCCAGGCATGTCTTCTGCTCCGGGAATGGCGCCTCCAGGTGTCCAGCAGTCTAGCGCCCAGCAAGCTAATCGTCCAAGCGGCCTTCCACCCAGCTTCCAAGCGCCTGCCAATATGCCCAACATTAACTTCAACGCCCCCGTGATTCGACTTGGCACCTCCCAGCAAGGGAAGCCCGGTACGCCCACAGGTGGTCGCGATATGCCTGGTCCCAGCGGTGGACGACCCGGACTCGGTATGGAGAGAGGAATGGATCGCGATCGAGGAGCAAGGGAAGCGCCTCAGGTGCTTGTCCCACCTACGAACGAAGAGAAGCTCCGGACGATCTTCATACACCAGATTTCTGAAGGTGTGGGCGGTGATGACGGCATTCAACGGTTGTTGGGTGCTGTTGGAAAGTTGCGCAAATGGGATTCCTCGGCAAGTGTCATAGATGATCACAAAGGCGTTAAGTTTGGGTTCGCTCTATTTGATGATCCATGGTCACTGAGCTCCGCAGTCAAGCTACTACACGAGGAACAAATCGACGTTCCCGTCAAGCGCCAGCCGGTTTCCGTCGATGGACCTAAGGACGACACATACGAGGGTATCGAAAAGACGAAACTTCAAGTGACAGTCGATGAGAGTTCGCTCAAGTACCTCGAATCATACGAAGAGGCCCAGGACGATTCCATTGGGACTGAGAAGCTCGAAGCCGCGAGGGCAGCACTAAGGAACGCCGTTCGCGACCTGTTCTACCCAAAGACCAACATTGCTAGCGAAGATATTACGATGGGCAACACCGACTCTGGTGAGAATGTCGAAGTGGTTAATATCCCTTTGGCTCAAGACGACGAGCTTGCGGATATCCCTGCTGAGATGCGAGAGGTGGTCGCCCAAGAAATCGCCGCGTTTCGTGAGAGGAGTAACCAGAGAGATTTGGAGCGTCTACGAAAGGAGGAAGAGATGGAAGAGATGGAACGACGACGAAACGGACCATCACGAACATCTCGACTTGATTCACCACCGGCCAGTACCAACAACATTCCTCTTGGCCCAAGGGGTAGCATAGCGAATGCTCCGTCAGGTCCCAAGGGACAAAATGGACAGAATCGAGTTGCCTTCGTGAATGGAGGCATTTCCAACACAGACCTTTCCATCCACCAAGAGGACGACGACACAGACGCAAGCGATGAGGAGCTTTACAAACGATACAAGTCTAAGAAGGATGAGGAAGATGATAAAGCGTATCTCGAGGCCGAGAGAAAGTGGTCAAACCGAGAACGATCAAGACAGGCAGCAATAGATCGAGAGCGCGAGCGTGAACGCCAAGACGCCGAATCATTTGAACGAAGAAAGGAGGAGCAGCTAGAGAGAGAAAAGGCCTGGGACGATGAGAAAGAAGCAAGTCGCAAGACCCACCCATACTACCGCGATCACAGTGTCTGGGCTCGTAAGAGGGCTGCAGACCGAGCAGATGAAGAGGCACAAGATGAAGCCGACAGGAGAGCAGAGCATGATGAACAGCGCCGTGAAAAGGTCGAGATGGAACGTGCACGCGGTATGGCCGACTCATTCCTCGACAAGCAAGCTGAAGAATCAGAGGAGGAGCGACAAGCTCCCGCCGCAGCAGCACCGCAGCCGTTTAAGCTGTCTCTCGGAGCCGCGGCTCAGAAGGCCCAGGCATCCAGGGCAGCTCCCCAACGGCGCACCATTGCGGAGGTGGAGGGACTCTTGGACGATGAAGAGGCCGATTCTTCTACTAAGCGACAACTTATTCCTATCCAATTCGAGCCTTCATCCGCCACGGCGCATATGACCGAGGAGGAGATCTCACAGGCTGTGCGATCCCTTGCCCAGGAAATTCCATCAGACAAGGATGGTCTTTGGGGCTGGGAGGTCAAATGGGATTACATGGACAGTTCTGTCATCAAGGACAAGCTACGTCCATTTGTTGAGAAGAAGATTGTCGAGTACCTCGGTGTTCAAGAGGAGATGCTTGTCGAAGCAGTGGAGGAGCATCTCCGTGCTCATGGCACAGCAGCCGCTCTGGTGGAAGAACTAGAAGGCGTATGTGTTCCCTTTTCCTTTCCCTTATTTCTATACGAATAACTGCTAACTGTTGTCACAGGCCCTTGATGACGAAGCAGAGGATCTTGTAAAGAAGCTCTGGCGTATGGTCATCTTCTTCACGGAAAGTGAGAAGCGAGGTCTACCCGCCTGAAGAAGTCTCGACAGAAAGGGTTGAACGAAAAACATGTATCATTATTAATTCGAGTTTCTTAATACCACTGAAAGAACGGAGAGGGAGGTGAGAGGCGTTTGTGAGCTGTGGGAATAAAATGATTCAACCTATAATCCTTGTCTGAAACCCATGTCTGTCTGCATTGTGTCTATGTGTATCGTGAGGGGTGATCGATCGTCTGGGGTATTACCTTTGTTGGAGAGGACCGAGGTGCCGAGGTTCCCCACACTGAGCTTACCGTTGAGTTGGAGCTTGATCTCATAAAGAGCTTCAAGTCTGTAATTCATTTGAATCATTACAGCAGTTTACAATAATATCAATTCGAAACATTGCAATCATGACACAGAAACTTACACCCCCAGAGGTGCCCAATGTGGTCCTATCATACCCTGAACCTCATATCCTTCTCGTCAGGCTCAATCGGCCAGAGCATCTCAACGCGATGCAGCGACAGATGAGCTTCGACCTCGATCGTCTGTGGAAATGGTACGACAACGAGCCCTCACTACGATGTGCCGTCATCACAGGCACTGGTCGGGCATTCTGTGCGGGAGCAGATTTGAAAGAGTGGAACGTCAAGAACAGCGAAAGCAGCACAAACAACGTGGACAAGTGGGCAGATAATGGATTCGGAGGTCTGAGTAACCGACGAGGCAAGAAGCCCGTTATCGCTGCTGTCAACGGTCTCTGTCTAGGTGGTGGAATGGAAATGATACTTAACCTCGACATGGTCATCGCCAGCGAGACGGCGAAGTTTGGCCTGCCCGAAGTCAAGCGCGGCGTTGTAGCCATCGCTGGCGCGCTGCCACGACTGATTCGCACCGTGGGACGTCAACGAGCATCCGAGATTGCACTGCTGGGACGCATGTACACTGCAGAACAGTTCCTAAGCTGGGGTGTCGTGAACAAGGTTGTCAAGTTGGAGGATGTTGTCGCAGAGGCACTGCGATGGGCGGTGGAAATGTCTAACAACTCTCCCGATTCGGTTATCGTGTCGCGCGAGGGGTTGCTGGGTGGGTGGGAAGCAGAAGGGCCCAAGGACAGCACGAACAGGGTTGAGCATGGTGCATTGTATAAGACAATGGAAGGCGGTGACAATATGAAAGAGGGTGTCTTGAGTTTTGTCGAGAAGAGGAGCGCTGTCTGGAAGAACAGCAAGCTATAGGTGCGAAGGGGTAACGTTTAGTGTTAGTTACCATAGTATGTTGAGAAGCGACCACAATGAATCATGTGCGGACAATAATGATTGGCAATGTTTTGATGCAGTGAGACCTGGCATTTCCAAACCGGAAAGTTGTGCATTCGTAAATGCCACCAACGTCGATGGCTCCCTATGTCTCAAACATCCACACTGAAAGAGAGAGCCTTTTTGCATTACCCGTCTCTAGGGACGGCCCTCGTAGTGAGTGGATGATACCATAGTAGCGTCCGCATAGGCTTGCCCTCCGATTGGCATACGCTCAGGCTTTCCAAGGGCATCAGGCCCGTGAAAAGAGGGATGTCGATCGGCAAACCGAACCTCTCGGGCAGCCACAAATTGATAGATCGACTGGCCAATAACCCGAAAGGGATTTTCAGCTGGACGCAGGTAATAAGCCTTGTCTGCAAGAGGGCGATAGCGGAAAGTCCAATTCCACTGTTGCCGGTAGTTGATGACGGTCAGCGAATTCTGGTTGGTGAATCCGACCCTGTGGATGCAAGGATTAATTAGTGGAGTTTTGACACGGGTAAAAAAGTCCGTCTTGGTTCGACGATAGCTTGTGGTAGAGCTCCTCAATGTCTTGGAGCTGAGATGGTAAACCAGTCAGAGTCAAGGGGGCGCTCTAGAGAGCATCGCCATGACAAAGATCGACGCAGGACACCAAATAGTCAGCCTGTAGACACCTAGGACCTATCCCCTGGTGCAGCCATCCAAGACACTCTTACCCATCTTGAGTTACCATCATATCCCGCCCTAGGAAGACGGCAGTATGCGGAGAAAAGGCCGGAATGAAGTGATTTTGAACGATGTGCAGCTCCGCCGATCATCTTTGAATTGAACTGTAATTCCTGTGGTAGCTCGATGAGATCTGAGACAACTCAAAGGCTGATAACCATGTAGCCATGCTATCATGCCACATAAAGATGGCTGCTCCCCGACCACCACTACTTTTGGCTCCTCCCTGTGTGATGCCATATCCTCCAAACGAGTGTTGCCATTAAGCCTGGGGTTGTGCAACCATGGATTACACACACCTTGCCCCAAACTCTGCAAACGAGTCTATAAAAGACCATCCTGCATCGAGTCATGATTTCCAAAGCAGGCCACAAACTCCAATGGGGCCTGTAGTCGCGAATTTTGAGCCGGGGCGAAAGCCTCGGAAGCTTATCCTTTGTTTCGACGGAACGGGCAACAAGTTCCATGGAGATGACAGCGACAGCAACATTCTCAAGATCTTTCGAATGCTGGACCGTGAAGCGGACGACCAGTATCACTACTACCAACGTAAGTTCTCTACTGAGATGTAATTCCTAGCTAACAAAATGAAGCTGGCATTGGCACATATGTAATATCTGGGTCACTCACCCATACCGGTATCAAGGCTCGCTTCAGCTCTTGGTACCAAAAGGCCAAGGACTCAGCGATCGGTTCTTCCTTTGACCAGCATGTAGTAGGAGGTTACCGATTCTTGATGCGATTCTATAACCCCGGCGATGAGATTTACATGTTTGGTTTTAGTCGAGGAGCTTATATCGCTCGCTTTTTGGCTGAGATGCTCGATTACATTGGACTTTTGTCTCATGGTAACGAAGAGATGGTCAAGTTTGCTTGGAAGGCGTTTGCTCAATGGCAAGGCCGCGAGCAAGTGCCGGAGGACGACGAAGAAGATTGTAAGAAAGAGCCCGACAAGAAGACCGAAAGGATAAAACAGAAGAGAGAAGAAATGTTTCGATTCATGAAGGGCTTTCGAGAAACGTTCTCTCGTCCTGTTGGTCGTATCCGTTTCCTTGGTCTGTTCGACACCGTCAACTCGGTACCCAGTTTTGAGACGGCTTGGATGCAGCGTAGCAAGTTTCCCTACACTGCGCGAAGTAGTGCTAGAGTAATTCGTCACGCCGTTAGTATCGACGAGCGACGAGCCAAGTTCCGCCAGGATCTCATGTACCAAGATCGACCATCAAAGAACGAAGACAAGCATCACCACATTCACAAAGTCATGAACGACATTCGTGAAGAATTTCATGGGCACGAGGAGCGAGGAAGAGCTGTAAAGCACCTTTTGCCCAAGGACAAGCGAGGAGGGCAAAAGAAGGGAGGGGAATTCGCCCCGTATCGAGCTCGTTCCAGGTCATGTCGAAGACCAAGCCAGTGTGGAGATCCAGAGACATTCTCCAACCTCTCTGGACTGGCACTTTCCGAAATCAACAACATCGACGATGATGATGCTCAAGATATCGACGAAGTTTGGTTCTCGGGAGGACATGCTGATGTCGGTGGAGGTTGGGAGATCCACGAAGGTAGCAAGAGCACGAGTCACATTCCTCTTGCGTGGATTGTCAGAGAAGCGCAGAAAGCTGGACTTCCGTTTGACGATCAGAAGGTTGCTGAGATGGGATGCTGCGTCAATCACGACTGGGAAGTTGCCACAGGGAGGCCGCCGATTCCTGATCTTCGAGTCTCGACTGGCAGCGGAGGCCCAGGCCATGCACCAGATATGCCCATGGACGAAAAGGAGGACGATCCTAAAGAGAAGTTTCACAGTGTTATGCACGGTGCTTGCACAGCTCGAATTCATGACTCGCTAGAGTACGGACAAGGCCTGGGTGCTATAGCTGTCACTGCTTGGAAGATTATGGAATACCTGCCCTTCCGTAGAATGGATCTTCAGCCCGACGGATCATGGAAGCCAATCCGTTGGCCTCTGCCAGGCGGTGAAGTCCGAGATGTTCCCGACACTGTCAGGGTTCACGGAAGCGTCATTCGCCGCATGAAGATGGACGAGAACTATCGTCCTGGAAATCTCATCATCGGAGGTGGTGGCCGGGGTGTTAGAAAAGCCCCTACGAAACACGGTATCGGTGATTGGGAATGTGTAGCTGATCACGGTGATCCAGTTGGAGAAATCTGGATGAAAAAGAAGAGGGATGACCGATTGCACGATTAATCACTCTGTAGTGAGGATGGAATAAATAGTAGTCAATTAATATCTTATTTGTTTAGGTATTCTTTAGAGTGTACAAGTTGAGATTCCATGAGGTCCAGGTCCATGTTGAAGGCAAGTCGTAGAACGTCACGTGCAGCGTAGCTCTCCTATGTCATGGAGCCACGACATCAAAACTATCTACTACCTAGATCCATCACAGCGGCATTCAATCAATGTCATGCGCTGAATAAAAATACAGCCATAAATTCCTCGCCATGCCTCTCGTTCTTTTTCTAGGCGTGCTCGAAAATGGCATCCCCGACCCTGTCCGGCAACACGGTCGCACGATAATTTACACCATCCTCGTCCTTATATTCCTTACTCTCCTTAAGATCTGGACATCCGGTCGCAACAACCCTACCCAACGCCTCCTCCATGGAAAAGTCGTGATGATGACGGGCGGAACGTCTGGGATAGGCGCCGCCACAGCTTTGGGTCTTGCATCGCAGGGTGCGCAGCTGGTTCTGCTCACGCAATCGCCTCCGAACGATCCGTTCCTCGTCGAGTACATCCAGGACCTTCGAGAGAAGACGAACAACCACCTGATTTACGCCGAACAAGTCGACCTGTCGAGTTTCTACAGCATCCGAACGTTTGCGACCAAGTGGATTGATAATGCGCCGCCTCGACGATTGGATATGATCTATTTGGGTGCCGCGGTTCTTACACCCCCTGGCGGAAAGAGAAAGGAGTCTGAGGAGGGTATCGAGGAGACTTGGATGGTTAATTTCTTGGCCAACTTTCATCTTCTTGGTATCTTGAGTCCTGCTCTTCGCGCGCAGCCTATTGACCGCGACGTCCGAGTTATCATCCCTACCTGCTCTTCCTACATTGGCTCCCCCTCTCTCAAGGTCCCTGTGTCGAGGGAGACCTGGACACCAGGTAAGGCATACGCTCGTAGTAAGCTTGCCATGAACGTCTTTGGCCACGCTTTCCAGAAGCATCTCGACTCGTACGAACGTCCAGACAAGGCACCGATGAACACACGAGTAATTTTTGTCGATCCTGGTCTGGCCCGAACTCCAAGCACCCGTCGCTGGTTCACACGTGGATCTCTCTGGGGACTCGCAATATATACCGTTGGCTACATCTTCCCCTGGTTCCTTCTCAAGTCTCCTCACATGGCCGCCCAGTCCATCCTCTATGCCGCCATGGATCCTGAGTTCGCTCGAGGAACCGGTGGTAGGTTCATCAAGGAGTGTCTGGAAGTCGACTTTGCGCGAAAGGAGGTTAAGGATGATGAAGTTGCCAAGAAGCTATGGGAGGAGAGTGACAATCTTATTGAAAAGGTTGAGAAGATAGAGGCTAAAAAGAGAGCTGCTAAAAAGGCGGCCGATGAGAAGGATACAAAGGACAAGACTGAAAAGGAGAAGGAAGCCGAGATTGAAGAGCTGGTAGAGGCTATCAAAAAGGGCAAGGCGAAGGCTGCGGCGAAGGAAAAGGCTTCAGGAAAGAAGAAGAAGGGCAAAAACTAGGTAATGATATATACGGATATTCACGGATATAGACTGGTATAGATGGAGTTTGGATTTCTTGTTACTCAGGGTGTACACAATATAATCCTTGGCCGACAAACTTATTTTGAGCCCTGTCATGGAAGCTGTTTATTTTGTGTCGAAGCATGACAACGTCACATCGGCTCGTAGAGTAACCCTGGGCACGAAGCCTCGTCTCTGTCTCACGCGATGCATCGAGATGTTTTAGACTCAATGCTGACCCAAGGTTCTGCCCTACAAGGCTGTCTTCGGGTGGGGATCTTGTTCCTGGATCATCATCATTTCCCTCGCATTTAAAGCGAGAAACTAACGAGTCCGAACATGGTAGTGACATGTTCCTTGACCTTGAACTGCCGTGTGTGGGAACGGACACGGACTTGACGTACCTGATGAATCTGAGCCACAGTCCGTTTTGTCCGAGTGAGACCCTTGTAAGATTGTCTGGTGAAGTAAATAGACACACATGAGCCACTGGAGGATGGGTAGTAGATGACCAAGCTATTTCGTTCTTTGTGACGACACTGTCAGCCCTGTAGCTGCGCCTCAAAAAGCACTGCCAAATGCCCTGTAACCAAAGCCGAAACCGAATCTTTTACAGCCACATGTTATGGAGATTCTCAAGTCCGCTCCATGCACAGCATCCGACTCACCATCTCTTGGCCTAGCCTACGGGAAACGGTAAATCTAGTAGTAGCATCTTTTGACGCCGCATCACAGATGATATAGTATAATAAAGCACAAAAAATGGAAATAAAATGAAATGAAATAATACAAAAACAAAGCCAGGAGTCGTGGATGGATCTGATAAATGAGTTTCATTTCCCCGCCCATCAAATTAATCTCTTCCACAAACACCAACAAAAAACATGGCTTCGCGAGGGGATAATGTCACGCTATTAAAAACATGCCAAACATGTTTCCATGCGAAAATCAGATGCGAAAAGTCTCAGGAGTCGGGGAAATGCGATCGCTGTTTGAGACTTAACAAGACTTGCGTCTTTAATCCTTCTAGACGCCGCAAGGCTTTGAGACCAGGGTGAGACAATATGTGAATACCGTCTCATGATTTGTACTCAACTAATATGAGATAGACCATCAAGAAATCTTGAACCTACGAGTCCGACAAGGTCGAGATCACCTTCTTTCACTGCTGTACCTGCGACTTCAAATGTGCCGGCGGATACCTCGCCCGCCGTGTCCAATACGCCTGGGAGCATTGACACAGAAGCATCACACAGTCCCTTTTCCAGGGGATTGATGACACTCGAACAAGGCCAAGAATGTCTTGACATGTTTAGAAGCCGAATGGCGCCTCATTTTCCCTTTGTCATGATCCGAGAATCGGTCACTATTCAGACCCTGGTGCAAGATAGACCTGCATTATGCGTAGCCGTACTCGCAGCATCCTGCCACGAACACCGGAGGCTTCAACGGGAACTCGGCAGGCTGTTTCATGAGATCGTGCTTGTCCGCATGATGAAGGGACCTTTTGCAACTCTCGACATGTTACAGGGGCTATTAGTTCATCTGGCGTGGTATGTTAAGCTACTACTTTGTATGTCTGTCGCTAATGGACCAGGGCGCATTATCATCAAGGGACCATGAAGTACACGCAGCATTTATCGCTTGCCGCCAGTATAATCTCGGATATGAGACTCGATAGACCGCGTATAGCCAGTCTATGGGCGTTGAGTAGAGAGAACAAACATGCGAGTGGTGAGATGACGCATGATGAGCAGAGAGCTTTAGCCGGGACTTATTATCTTTCTTCAAGGTATGACAAACATGACCTTTGACAATTCGTGTCTAACTGGTTACAGCTCTGCAGTTTTGTTGCAAAAATCACATCACTTTCGATACTCACCCTACATCCTCGATTGTTGTCACAAACTCTTAGCGACAGGTTCATTTCCAACTGACAGACATCTCCCGTATATCATTTATCTCCAAAAACTCACCGAAGAAGTCGATGATGCTGTCATCGAAACTTCAGGTACCGTCCGCGGATCAAGACATGCTCACCTCCCCGCAGAGCTACAGAGGATCAGAGAACGATATACGTCCACAAAGTCATCCCTCCCGTTCCCTCTGAGTGAAAGTCGTGAGTGGTTCCCCCGCCTCTTATATGGAAACTTGACTGACAATATAGCCACAATTCTTCTACAACTCCATGTCCTCGACCTCATAATCTGTCAACCTTCACCAGATGGTATCTCCTACGGCCCAAACGGTTTCCAAAGCCTCCAACAAGGCGCTGACCAGAACCGTTTTCTTGACTGGTTGTCCCAAAGCATGTCAGCCGCCAAATCCCTCATAAGTGTGGTACTCCTCCTACCCCAAGGTGAAGAGGACAGTATGCCCAACATAGGCTGGATCATGCTGTACTGTGCGGTTTCCCTGGCTGTGCGTCTTGATCTTGTTGCCGCACAGCCTGAGAACGCACAAACTGCCGGCCATCTCCGTCGAATCCTCGATATGTCGCATACGCTGCGTCAAATCGTGCTGAGAATGGAGGCGGCCTCGGGACCTGATACCGGCGACGCCGAACCAAGTCCGTACTGGGATCTTGCGAGGCGTGCGAGGAGGATAGAAAGATGGTATCTTGAACGGTGCGGACCTGTTGAGTCGCCCGAGGTAGGAAGCATATTTGCATCGAGCGAGCCATCTCCCGCAAACCCCTTTTCCGCAGCAGACATGGAATTCACTCCATCCTCGTTCCAGGACGCAAGTATGGTGCCCAGTCTGCAGATCACAGGTGAACCGGAGCCTGAACCATGGATGACGAATCTGCTGGCAGATCTTGAAGTCGATCCGGGGATGGAAAACTTGCTATTCACGGGCCCCTTTGACTTTTTGGGTGAGCGGTGATTGCTATGGTTGAAATGCCAAGGGTTAGTTATATCAACACACGACAGATACACGGACACGGATACGGTGAAGCGCGGAGTTGACGGTGATGCGAATAGATTCTTGATGCCCGTCGGTATATCTGCACTTTTTATTCCTCGCCCGTGTGCCGTCGGACCAAATGTGAATTGGCTCGTCACTTTGTAGAAGACATACGCAAGGCCTCAACTCTTTCATTTCACTGGAAAGTCGATACTGATACTTTTCTGCTATACATTCATACATTCAATTCATCAATCAAGAACAATCTTGTCCCTTGCACATTGCACCCCCTCTCAACGCCCAACCCCTATCATTCTCTCAAGTGCTGGCCCTGCAGCTCATAAACCGGAGGTTCGTTGTACAACTCAGCAGGTCTTCCATGGCCATCCATCTCCGTGGGGTCCTTCTTGGCCTCTGTAAAATGTGAGTCCGTAGGACTACCTCCCATTCCAGAACCAGAACCCTTCTTCCTGTTGCGACGCTTCACCCAGAGCCAAACTAGAACGCCAACAAGAAGAGCACCGACTCCAACTCCAACGCCTATTCCCGCTTTTGCACCTGAGCTTAAGCCCGAGGAACGAGGACTATTATCCTCTATCGGCTTGGAGGTATTATTAGTCTTGCGTGGCTCTTCCTGGGGCAAAGCTTTTGCATCTTCCCAGTCTCCATCATAGTTTCTGTATGTCTGTACAATTGTCTCGTTAGACCAGTAGTACACCCACACTTTGCCATCGGGCTGGTTGTATGCTACCGCTAAACCAGAACCAGGGTCATCAGCGATGGGCCAAGCTTTGCTGGTCTGGTTGGATGCTATCTCCCATGCTTCTTTCTTTGCTGCAGCTTCGTATAGTTTCTTGTCGTTGCCGATGTAAAATATGCTTCGCTTTCGGGCTCGGTCTATCGCTGAGCCTAGTGCTTCGAGGGAAGAGTTCCAAGCTGGCAGATGAAAGGACGGAAGTTCTACAGTGCTTAATGGGGTAAGACTTGTGGAATCGTTGGTGAATGTGCCTCCAAGCTCCGTCGGAAAGGAGTCTGACGTTTGTTAGCAACATGAGAGTTAAAATGGGATTGTGAAAGGACAAACTTAATCTCCACTGCCCAGCCTTCTCCAGGCGAGATATCTCGATATCATCCGAATCTTTAGGGAAAGCAACAGTGATATTCTCCTTATCAATGTGAGCGGATCCTAGCGCTATTCCTGTTGCATTGTCCTGCGACACGAATCCACCATCTGTCCAGTCGGTGTACTGCGTATAATGTAACACCATGACGTTTCTATATTCGTTGTGATAAAAGACACGATATCCGTTGTCGGCTCCTAGGAGGTCGACCGCAAGACCTGATTCATTGTGGATAGAGTCGACCTCTGCAGTTTCCGAGACACGATACTCTCCGTTGCGAACAAGTTTCCCTGTCTTCATATTGCAAGTATAGTATCCATTGACAATGGCATCATCTTTAGTCTGCCAGAAGATAGAGGCCTAAGTTGCTTTTGTTGGCTATTGTTTGATCGTGAGATGACAAAACGTACAATGATAGTTTCTTGCCCAAAGTCCCACCAACCCTGTGCTGCTAGTGCAGTACCGTTCCGCGGTGTCTCTTTTGCATCCAGGATGTTAGGTTTGTCGAGTGGAAATATAGGTATGTCTTTGCTGTTGCAGTTGCTGTAATGAATCTTTCCGGTGGTTGAATCTTGAGCACCGACTTGAATTGTTCTTTCAGTAGTGTAGGCGTATAGCGCGTGGCTATAGCCGGGCTGGATCCATCCTGCTATCAATAACCATGATAGCAAGATAAATCGGTGTCTACAAGCACACATAGTTTGATGTCGAGTGTCAGATTTGGAGATTCTGGGGCCATGCACACTGACAAGGCAAATGTGGGAAGATGTTGAATATATCACAGCACAGAGACCTGCTATGGGAGTTTCTATACCCTCACAGCTCCCTTTTTGCAAGTTATGACCATTTTGAGGCTACGAATGACGGTCCTGTGTTTTCAGAGGGGGGCCAGTGACAGCCCAATACCCAGATGGGACCTTTGCAGGTAAGACTTGCTGCGCGGTGAGAAATCGTCCATTCTTCTCACATGCGGCTGAGGGATACCTATTATTCATTCGTTCTAGCGATAATTGAGGGTTGTCGATCAATCTCTAGTGGCCTATCGTCAATGTTGAGGTGTGATCTCATTTGTCTCGGGCATTCCGTGTCTAGTGAGATGCGCGTTGTATCGTAACTTCAATTAAACAAGAAGGATGTCTCGAGATACCACACTGTAAGAAGAGGGAAGAGACTTGTACCAAAATGATGATTAGGGCACGCGATCTCTTGTCTGGCCTTCATAGTGTGTAAGGCTGAAATACAAATACCTTGGACTGTATTAAAGACTGGACTTTCAGAATGGACGACAAAATCCGATCCTGTCGTAAATCAAATGAGAAATTTGCTTCTCCCAGTCGAGCCTTGAACACTTGCTCAAGTGAGTAAGCTGAGGAGTCCAAGGTTGGATGTAACTTGAGACTGAAGCTATGCTTACGGCTGGCCAAGATCGCCGTTGTGGTCACTGTTTCTGGGGTTCTCGGATACGACCATAGACTCCAACGGTCCGAGCCTTGTTCGTTAAGCCCTACGGTAGGGTTAGAATGAAACATGTGAAATCGTCTGACAGTAATGATATCGTGGGGATGCTCTCAATATTCAAGAGTTTCGCCACTCAATCGGGTAAACCGCCTGTATAGCCAAGAATGTATACATCAATCGGGCGAGTAAGAGTCCAGGTTGCCACAAGTTCGACTTCTGAGAACTTTCATCTAGAGCCCTGTGTCATAGGTGGGTGGGAAGTAAGTCGCAGGTCGATTTACTGTGCCTTTTAGCTCAATAAGCCCCAAACGTGAAGATGTCCAATGACAGCTTAAAATCTTCAGCCTGATTAGATACATGCTACGGTACCTTGAATGAAATTAAATCAGGAGCTTATCACCTGTTGCAGGCGACATTCTTAACTGCCCCCTCCCTAGTCGTGCCTTCCTCTGCCATTCCTTTCTCTGTCGTACCTTCTCCCAACTTGACGTCCTTATTCCACTTCCCCTGACGTAACTTGTGCGTACTTATTCTGCTCCATCAGTGACTGAACATCTAGACTTGGATAATACCATGGCTCATAAAATCCCTTCTAAGTATCACATTCAGATAAGTAGGTAAAGGTAAACACCACGGAAACTGAATCTACCTCGCGACTAGCAGAATACTGGACCCGCCAACCTTGCCAACTTGATTATTCCCCCATCACCATATCATCGCGTCTCTTCCAAGTCTCTCGCTATATAGCCATGGCCAAAAGAGGCTCCAGAGGCTGATGTGTTGGAAGGTGTGAATTTGGATCCTCCAAACCAGTACATTTGAATCCATTGATTGACTTCCGAAAAGGAAAATGGTTTGTTCTAATGGACAAAAGTAAGCTATCAGCCCTCCACCACTTCGCCTGCTTCCAAGTGCTATCTATCGCCATAAGTCTCATTCTTGTTTCACTCTAATCTGTAAAGTCATATTAGTGTGATCCTTTCGTTGACTTCGATTCGTAGCAAAGACGCACGAAACCCTGGTCCCGATGTCCTTGGGCGATGTTCTGCTATGTTGAATCTCTTTTGACCGCCACCATCCGGATTGGCTACAGGAGCCTACGAGATGAAATTAGTAGGTCATATTATGCTACTTAGACCAGACTTCTTGGGCTATCTATTTTTGTCCCTCGAGCTCAGAGGTCAACTCTTCTGATACCTAGCAGCCTGTAGCAGTACGGACAACTCACACATAGTTTGCATGTTACTTGAATATACACCACAACATGGGATGTATGCACAGCTTATGTTACTTTTCATGGCTAGGCACTTCTCAGTCCTGCGAATCAACGAGCTATATCTGCAGAATTGGGGTTACACTCAGCTGCATGTTGGCCGTGTGTTGACCTGCACAACCTACAAATGAGCTATCCGGTGTGAAACTGGCCAACGGAACCAACTCTTTGCAGCGCGGCCTCCTAGAGAATGCAGTGTCACAACGGTGATAACCCGAGCCTGATCGTCCCAGCCTAGTCCGCTGGTCATGTACCCAATCAACAACATTGACACTGAGAGTCAACCCCGCGCTGTTTTGAGCCGCAGTCTTGGGAGGGGCTCGAAATCTGGTGTTTAGCCCAGTGTCATCTCTACTAGAATCCTCAAGGCAGACTGCCTTCAATCTGGAATACGCCTAACGAGCTATCGCATCAGAAAGTCCATCACTACGTATTACCAATATAATCGGATTTCTGCAATCATGAGACACAACTCCATCCTTGCGTATAGACTACGGCTCGACGATGTACAGACATGGCTTCGAAAGAGGTTCAACGATCAGACGATTGTTGTTGAGGTATTTGGCCGTGGTTCCCACATTCCGTAACATTGAGCTCACACAAAAACTAGAAGTCGGGAGAGGAGTTTGTGTTTTATCTGCCTCGAACGTTGACTTCGGTGAGTCTTTCCTCTTTTTTTGTGTCTTGATTCAGTGCTTTGCTTATTACTGATGGTTGCAATAGACGGAAAAGGACGAGATTCTCGATCTACAGACTGGATGAATCAGATAGGATGGGTCACAAATGCATTTATTCACCTTTGTTTACATTTTATTCTAGTTTCACTCTGCGCATTCTGGTCAAATCAGTCGTCCTGTGAAATGGGCCTTTCGGCCGTAGTATAAGGTCTCGCATTGCCTCAAAGCACCGCCGTGTTACACTCGGGGTCCTAAAGACATTGCACATCCCATCGCCACCATTGATTCCCGCAAAAGTGAATCTCATTGTTTCAATACTGACTACCTATTTTTTTCCAACAAGGTATTCTCTAAGGCAGATGACCAGGCTATGCCCCGCGCTTTGTGATTGTTATTCTCTTGACTAGAGATTAAAATCATCTCCTGATCTCGGCGGATTTGGTCGGCAATCTTCTAGTCTTATCTTTCTAAGTCTTTCGCATTCTCTCATGTCGTCATCACCAACCTCTTCGTTGCGTCCCAGCACACCTGAGCTCTCCGAATCGGAGCGCTATTTCGATGCGATATGCGATGCCTCACATAACTACCCCAATAACTTTGCCTGTAGTGTGCGTGGTAAGAAGGCACGCCAAAATGTTGCTAAGACTTGGGATCGAGAGGCGTCACATATTTTTCATGCAAGATTAAGTGATCCTCCTTTGAAGGTCTACGAAACATGCGATTGCACTACACCATGCAATTGCCAGTCTCTTGATGCCGATGTCAAGACTCTGCAGGAACTCGTATCTCGTCTACAGCCTAGCAACAAAACACCCAAGATAAGATATATGTAGGTTTCTGGCCTGCCATACAGTTATAATCCTAACATTAGCAGTTCTATCAAATCGAAACATTCTAAAGAGCAGCTGAGATGTCCAATCAATACGTTCAAATATCTTTGCACATATCAACAGATCCCACCCTCATTCCTCTCATGTCTGTACTCCTTCAGACGCTCACTATCAGCTCATGAATGGTGCAATCTCCCTCAATTCAACGACGACAACACTCTTCTCACCAGGGAAAAGCACCTCCTGCCTCTCCCGGGACTCGGCCGCTCGGGTCGAGAGATAAGATATTCATTCGTTTTGCGATCAGTTGAAAGCTCAGAATCCATCACAACGAAACCCAAATCTTGGGGCATTCGGCAGCTTGCAGTGTATCACTCATTCGATGTTGTAAGCGGTCAAGCGTTGTGGGTAACGTGCAAGGGAAACGCTTTTAACGAAGAGCTCTTCAAAGAAACCTTGAGTGATACCAGGAACGAAACAGACTCTGTCCCTTGTTGTTTTTCCTTTTCTCTGGAAACTCTGGGTATGATTCTTGACTGGTGCGACAGCAACTGGATCTTTTACATCAACGAACTCCTCGAGAACGTCAAGCCACAAGTTGACAAGGCAAGGACACCTGGTATACACGAAAAAGGCAGGCTCAGCTCTGACGTGAGACATGCCACCGGTCTAAGCAGCAGCACCCCCTCCGAGAAATCGTCCGGCTGTGCAACCGTTCTGTTGCACGATAGCAAACAACGATTCTATCATGAAGAGCTGGCGAAGAAGTTTGAAAACCGTTTGAAAAATCTCGAGGGCGAAGACTGGGTGAAGAAGCTTCAGGGCTTCTCTTTCGACGAGGTTGAGGGGCTACAGCAAGGGCTAGAGAAGATACAAGAGGCTCTCCTTGTGCTTAGGCTTAACAAGCAAGTCGTACGACAAATTCGAGAACACTACGAGTGTGTTATGAACGAGTACAAGATACCCATCCTTGAGAGTATCCAAACGGAGTGCAAGCTTTCGGGTATCGAGTTGTTTCAACGGGCCAAGGGTATGGAAGCCAATCTTGAGGCTAGACAAGTACAGCTCGAAGCACTATTCTTACTTGTCAAAGAAAGCAAGGAAATGGTGAGTTTCTCTGATAGATATAAATCACAAGGCTGACTCTTTTAGTATAACTGCATTCTCCAGTACAAAACACTGCAAATCAACAAACTATACGCTGAAAGTGCTAAATTGTCCACTCTTAAGATGGAGGACATTGCTTTCAAGACCAAACGAGAGACAAGCTCGATGCACATTATAACATTTGTAACTCTTATCTTTCTGCCCGGAACATTCATGGCTGTGAGTCTCATTCGATTCATCTCTACTTTTATCATCTGACTGGGGTATTTAGTCCTTCTTTCAAAGTGGTATACTCGAGTGGCCTCCCCTTAACGCTGATGAGCCGTGGAATCTAGGCGGGTCGTGGAAACTCAACACCAAGATCTTTGGTCTTTTCTTTGGTATTTCTTCGAGCATCACAATTGTAACTATTATGCTGTGGATGTTTATTCTGTTCATGCTGCGCAGGTCACTTAGAGATTAGATGTTAGGTTGTAGCTCACGCTTCTCGGTGTTTCTTTTTCTTCTTCATCTTTTTCTTTTCTTCTCCTTTCCTTTCCTATTTTATTTCTTACTTCTTACCTTACAACAGCTACTCCTCTTTATAGAATATAAATCATACGATTCGATACAATTAAAACACTCAGTTGCTGACATGTTATCCTTGCGACGCATTAGGCAGAAGCTGTCTAATGATGTCAATGTGAGTGTGTGTTTTCAAATGAGAGCCTCGTTTCCCCTCGTTGCAGTGCATTTCAAGCCACCATCTTCTTTCTGCCCCACGTTCGTTGGGCATTCAAGGCGATGCGATGCGATGTATTTGCAATGCTGCACTCGATTATGATGAACAATAAACGGTGAACCCCATGACTTGCAGTGGTTCTAGTTTCTTAGAGTCAGCCTCAGGGCAAGACATCACCTTATTTCTTGAAAGGTGGTGGAGGCTTTGAGTCGAGGCATTTCAGCACAGCCATAAATCAGGTTTTAATGGTGTGCAACCTTTTTATAGAAAAGCGAGCCTGGCTCACTGGGAATCTATTAGGGGATATCTTGGAGAGCCTTGTGTTCAACTTACCTTACCTGGGTACTAGGTAGGTGGTTCTGTTGCACACCATCTGCAACCGATCTGGAAAGCGGAGGTCCCGAATGCTCCGAGGGAAAGAGGGCCCTGTATAAGGCACATCGTACATGCCTTTTGCCTTATGCGAACGGTGCCTTCCCATCTTGTGCGCGCCTCCTCGCCTGCAGATATATTTTGGATCATCTCATTCTCCTCCTCAGTCCTCGATTCTTTACATCTTCCGCTCCATTACACCAAGGCCAACTTGGTTCTTTACCTCAAATAACTCACTTTAACCAACACAATCCCTGAATTACAAGCGCATACTATTGTATATAGTAGACACTCTTCTATAACCCCATAGCCAAAATGGCTTCCCTTCATCCCCAGGATGAACGTCATGAAGAGTTCATCCAATTCGTTCGTCGCGAACTCCAACCCGGCATCGATGGCGACGGCGAAAAAGTCGAGTTCATCTGCCCTACAAAGACAACAAAATGGTGGAAGAAAGGAGGCGAAAACCGAATAGCCCGCGCCATCAATCACAACATCAATGCGAGAGCAGCCACGATCGAAAAAGCCTACCTGAACATCTTTTCTATTCTCGTTTACAGTTCCAAGACGTACTTGATAAAGGACTTCATCTCCCATGGCTTCCAGGACCAACAGCTACCGCTACTCGACCCTGAGAAGTTTGGAAAAGACCTTGCCATGGTCCGCGACATGCAAGACTTTTACGAGAACCAATGGATGTTCTGTCCCGTTGTCTTTTCAAGCACCATGCCAATGGACAAGAGAACTATTCCACGTCGACAAATTCTACCTATCAAAGACGAAAAGATAACTACAACCAAGGCGAACCACTCTAAGTCTGTCATACGAGTTGTTACATTACACTCTGATTGTTATGATACAGATTGGAGTCCATCAGTAAGTTGTCCTCACATCCTCTCTCTGCCTTGACTAACTCATTTCAAGCCAACTGTCGTCTTCAAAGAATACCTCACAGGCGAAAGGGATGCTTTGCGGAATTCCTGGACCAGAGAATACAATGCATTTGTCAAAGTCGACTCCTGCGACCACATAGTCCAGTACCTCGGTTCTTTTGAGCAGAATAAGCGTTGCTTCATGGTGCTAGAGTATGCGACAGAAGGCAGTCTACTCGAGTTATACAGACGAGATGAGCCTCCAGCGACACCTGAAGAGCGCAGATACTTCTTGTACGGCATGATGGGTCTCATAAAAGCCGTCGATAAGATTCAAAACTTGGGAGGGGGGTCCAGAAATCAACGCACAGGATTGTATGTGACACACCCATACCGCCAGGTCCTCATGCTAACGTCCACAGTGCCCATCGGGATATCAAGCCTTCCAACATTCTCGTGTTTTCCGGAAAGGAAGGTCTATATTCCGCTGGGTTCACGATGAAGCTTGCTGATTTCGATACTGCGACGTGTGAACAGCCCATTGATGAGGCTCTCGTCAGTTTTCACGACAACGATGGAGATAAAACATATTGTAAATCCCAATGTTCGATCTACTGCGACTTCTACTAACTATGCCGTTCCAGGTGCCCCTGAGACTTCCAGGGTCTACACTTATGAGAAAAATACCATCAGGCCGGTTCCCCTATCATCAGATATCTGGTCTCTTGGCTGTGTCTTCAGTGAAGCTCTCGTCTGGGTCGCTGGTAGAATGGCTGCCGTCGACAGAGCTGCCAACGATCGTAGAACTGAGATTCAGACTTACCATTCGCTTCAGATCGATGCCAGCTTAGGCGATTGTTTTCACAATACCCAAACGGCACTTCGTTGTGTCTCGGAGTCTCAGCAAGATGCCCTTAAATCCCTGAAAGGGCCCACGAATCTTTCGGGAACTGTCTGCACCCTCGTCAAGCAGAAAATGCTTGTACCCAGTAAGGATAGGCCTACCCCCAGGTCTTTATGGTACGAATTCAGCAGCAAATATGAAGACCTGTTTCCTTCCATTCGCAGAGCAATCAGTGCACCCACACGTTCCCGTTCTCAAACCCTTAGCCCCGAGCTCGCTAGCCCAGTATCTACGGGCAGATCCTCAAGAGGGGGTTTTCAATTCGCTCAAGCTTCACATATACGTACGGCTTCCAACCCGGGGACAGAAAGGCAAACAATCACCAATTCCAATCACGCTCAATCAGATCTAGGCCCTCTTGGCCTCCATACCCAGATATCATCTGAGAATGGATCGCCAATCCAACAAATTTCCACTGCTATACGAAATCACGACGAGATCCGAAAGATCCCCGGCTTCGACGGGTCCCTGATACTATCGACAAATGGGTTCGATCCCTCACAAGCCATAACAGACACGCCTTCGCAGATAAGATCCCCTGATTATCGTCATTCGATTTATACAGCTCCTATAAATAACTCATGGGAACCTCACCGACTATATCCCAGCAGAGATCAGCAAGCTCCTTCGGGTCTGTACGGGACTGCAACCATCGAAGATGTGATTCACCACCGCACAATCAAAGCTAAGAAGCATCGTCTGCCTGGCTACGATCAGTTCTGTCGCCGCATGGGCCGGAGACATTTCATCTTTGTCATAGACGACTCTGATTCGATGCGAGGATTAAAAAGTGACGTGCTCAAAACAGTTGAGGCTCTGATATGGTTAGTCAAGGACATCGACCTGACATGTCCAGAAATCCGCTTCACCTCAAAACCCAGCAAACGATATCCGCCAGCAATTGCAGCAATAGCGGGTCGGTTTTACTCCATGGACAAGCTAGCCTCCCTACTACGCCACTGGGAAAATCCGGACGAGGCTGATAGGGAATGCAATATGAGATACTCGCTCGACCAGATATTCAACGATGCAAGTATCGTAGATCCCAAAAAGCCTACCAGTGTTCTGATCTTCACAAATGGGAAATGGGAGGGTGGTCCCATTGAAGATCGAGGTGTGGAGGGATGTATCACGAATGTCATCGGCAAGATGAGAGAGAAAAACATCAGCAACACTGGTTTTACATTCCAGTTTGTCAGCTTTGGTGATGATCAGGATGGGCTCAATCGTATGACCTATCTTGACGATTATGCCCTGTTCGGGGGCAGTCCAGGAAACAGAGAGTGAGTTTACCTACCTACGTATGCTACTTGGTGGAGTATCAAGCTGACAATTTCAGTGATATCGTCGACCATAAGAGGTATAGTGATACTGTCTGGTCTATCCTTATAGGGGCAGTCAGCACGAAGAACGATGAGGGTTCGCAGGGGCCGTCAACAGGGAGGCATTCACCTTGTTGATGCTTTCGAATTTTGCTTAATTTGTACATCTAGTGGCGCTTGGGTGTTTACGGTAGGCAGGTCATCCGGATGAGCGCTTGACCTCTGGCTTATTGTTTGGATACCCTTGGGAATATTTGGCTTGGTTATAATTGCAATTTGTTTGTTGATGACGACTGAACTATACATGAATTAAGAATGGAGCTATTCTGGTAGAGCCTTAGCGCAAGGTCTTATTTCCATTCCAGGTCGAAAGACAGTCTGGGATTGGATGACTGTGTCAGTCCAAGGACATTTGCGTACCTAAGCTTTGGGCAGCTTGTTACCCTATGGTTGATGATGATTTTATGCACGGCGTGGACCTTGAATGGGAAGCTCTGGGTAAAAGCCGTTTATGGTTTTTTGGCATATTGTTCATCATATGATATAATCTGACTGAAAGAAATGAGTCATTTATACAAATAGCTATGTCGTTACCGACAATAAAAAATGCGAATGACTGGTAATTGAATATCATTCAACATATAGGCCAATGATGAAAAGCGAGAATCGAGCGACAACAAGCCGCACAAGGCCACTCAAATCTTTACGCACCTCAGGCAGTCATTCAGTCATTAAATATGAGGATTTAAACAGACGACAATGAGGCGGCTACGGATACGAACAATATTCGTAGCATCAATCTATCCCAGCTAGACGACAGGGTGAACGCTTGACAAAAAGGCATGAATTACTTACTTGCAGAGAACTACCTAAAAAGGCTCTCAACTTTCAGAATAATGACGGCATTGGAATGAGAACAAAATCAGCTCAAAGAGCATGCATGGATGCCACTCTGGCTGTTTTCGTGCAACAATAGTACATGCAGGTATAAGGGGTTACTTTAGAGTGAAACAAAACTCACAGCAGGGTAAATCTCATCCGCCATTAACGACTTAATCCAAAGCTAGTCCATCAATAGAGCTGACTTGTATGTTCACAGTTAACAATTGCCAGTGAGTCAAGATACGTTTCATCCTTCGATTTCCTGGGGGCGGGCCACTAAACCGTAAATGCCCAAGCGCCAAAAGCTACCCTTCAATTCCTAAGCTCCCCTCCAACTTAACGTCAACACTCTCACCATCACCCGTCATCAACACTCCCAACCACCCATCATGGCCTCCTACATCGACACATCCCTCGCAGAGGCCCAGCCCGCTCCCGAACTTCTAGGGGAGGTTAAGAAGCCCAAGAAGAAAAAGGTGCTGCTCATGGGGAAATCAGGCTCGGGAAAGAGTAGCATGAGAAGTATCATCTTTAGCAATTACATTGCACGCGACACACGAAGACTGTAAGGCTTCCCCCCTTCTACACCCGTATTGCTCCTGTGACTCAGACTAAAACGTGCTGTTTGTAGAGGCGCAACCATCGATATCGATCTTTCCCACGTTAAATTCCTCGGCAACCTAACTCTCAACCTCTGGGACTGCGGTGGCCAAGAGGCCTTTATGGAAAACTACCTCTCCCAGCAGCGCGTCCACGTCTTCTCCAATGTAGGCGTGCTCATCTACGTCTTCGACATTGAATCCCGCGACGTCGACCGCGACCTGGCAACCTACGTGTCCATCCTGTCCGCGCTGCTACAGTACTCGCCCGCCGCCAAGATCTATATCCTGATCCACAAGATGGATCTCGTGGTGCCTACCGCCCGCGAATCCGTGTATGACGAGCGCATCCGCGTTGTGCGGCAAAAGACGTTCGAGTACGGAAACTCGGTGGGCATCGCTGCGAGTTCGATTGAGCTCACGCCGTTTGCCACGTCGATTTGGGATCAGAGCCTGTATAAAGCGTGGGCGTCAATTATTCACGACCTGGTACCGAACCTGTCCGTTATCGAGCGAAACCTTGCCAATTTGGGCCTTGCCATCGAAGCGGAGGAACTATTGCTATTCGAGCGCACGTCCTTCCTTGCTGTGTCATCGTGGACATCATCCGAAGGCCAGCGCAACCCTACCGAAGATAGGTTGGAGCGCATGTCAAACATCATGAAGCACTTCAAGCAGAGTATTTCGCGATTTACGGGCACACCGCGCAATGCTGAGCAGTTCATTCGCATGGAGCACAAGGCTGGAAACAGGTTCAGTCTGTTCATTCTCAAGTTCACGACAAACACATATCTCATGGTTGTGCTTCCACCGGGAGAGGCTCGATTTAACGCTGCCATGCTGAATTGTCAGATTGCGATTGAGCATTTCAGGTTCTTGGATGGGCCCGCAGTTCAACCTGCCAACGCAACAACTCCAGCTGCTGCCTAAAGCGTGATCGTCACGAACGGTTTGTGATTTGGCGTTTGGTGTTGAGATACCACTTGAAAGCGATGGGCTTAGATACGGATCAATTCATTGCACATACTTATTTTCACTTGCTTGTGGTTCTATTTATGGCCTCTATCGGTCAAAGCTATCTCGGGTGGACCAGTCGGCCATCCCCTAAATCACAACCCAAACGCCAACTACCCATGTGCCTAACTAAGTCCACTTAACAACAGCGGTGCCTCCCTTCTTGAACTCGGGCATCTCCCCTAGAATGAGACTGTGATCAGTGTGATCCTTGTTAGGGAATGTCGTGGAGAGCACCCATGATCTGGATCGTGTCTCGGATGATGCGCCCTGAACAAAGCCATAAACATCGCCAACAGTGTGAGTAGTGTTGAATCGAGCAGGTAGGCGTGTACCGTCAGGCATCTGAATTCGGATCATAACGGTTGGTTGAGAATCATCAACGGACGGGGCGCTGGAGGACGAAGAAGCCGCGGCTGGTGCAGCGGTAGTAGAGCTAGAGCTCTCTGAAGCGCCAGGCACAACAGCTCCAAGTCGCTGACCAGAACCACCGAAAGGTCTGTACTGCTTGGGCTGGGGTTGATATGGTGTGTCGTGCTGGTGAAGTTTGACGTCGATAGGCTGATCATGCTGCACGTTCATGAGGTGAAGAGGTGCGCGACCGGATCGGATCAACGCCAGGTCGGCCTGGTTAGCGGGGTCATCGAATCGTCGAAGATCTCCATCATCAATGCTGAAACCATCCTGCCAGATGTGAAGAACTCGCTCTTGAGATTCGGCAGTGGAGGCGCGGACTGGACCAAGAGGATCGGGGATGCTACGGCTCTCAACACCGTCACCACCTAGAGTCTGTCCTGTTCCTCGGAAACGACTGGGTTCGGAGGGACCGGCTTCGTTTTCGGCCTCGGGGCGCGCAGCGTTACTGATCAGTTAGCTTATGTCATCCGTGAAGTCTTTCGCACTTACGCTCGTGCCTTAGCAAGGATGTCACTAATGATCTTCTTTGGGCCAGCTTCTTGTTGGTGGGGGTCTTGAACAGCCAGTCCAGACTTCTCACCACCCGCAAACAGATTTCCTCGTCCATCATCGTCTTCAGGGTCGGAATCGTCATCGTCATCGTCCCCGTGGTCATGCTGGTGAGACGAACTACCAATAGATCCTAGAGTAGCAATTCCCGTCTTTCTCTGTTGCGATGGGGCGCTCTTTCGGGTCGCTTGGCTGCTACTACGGGCAGCCTCTGGGGCAGGTCGACCGTCGAGGGTTCGAGGGCCGGTGTAGTTATCAGGAACGGGAGCCGCAGCGGGAGCTGTAGATGTGTCGCGGCTATCCTCGTCGGCGTCGCGGAACCAGGCGTTGCTAGCTTCGGCAAGATCCCAGTTGTGGGCCTCAAGATATTGTCTGGCCTGAAGGAAATTAGTTATGATGATTTGCTATGCACTTTGTATATACAAACCTCTTCAGGGCTTGCGCCGCTCAGGCCTGCGAATTCGACGATCTGACCTTCATTGTCTGCCATGTTGATGTAATAAGGCGGGGTAACTGGATTGAGTACAGGTAGTTGTTTCAGAGGCGATATGGAAGTTGAGGCTGGCCCGATGAGATTGAATGAATTGACTGAAAACAAGAATGAAAGTAAATCTCAAAAGGTGATGTTTTTGATGAAAGTAAAAGCAGGCAGGCAGCTTGCTCGTCACCTCCAGCTAAGCACAAGGCACAAGCTCTGGGTTGGTGGCGGTGGGCTCCAGCACCCCACCTTCCTTGCTGTGACACAAGTGATCCACCCACCACCTTCCTACCCCCGGTTCTGCAGACTTACGTAAGGATCTGGGGGAGGTTCAGGCCGAGATCGTCAACAACCTCTTTTCACAGTTAGATAGCACGGTAGATCAAGACGACTACGCCCTCAATCTCAACATTATAGCCAAATCTACTAACCAAACGGACCTCACCTCTTGAATCCATCATGGCCGACGAGCACAACCATCTCGCCGAATCCGGCGTCACAATGCACTCCGACATCGAACTATACTCAGCAGGCGATGATCTATCATCACCTCCCTCATCAAACTCACCAGTCATCCTCTACAAGCCTCCTACTGTGTGGTCTTTGATACGTGGAACTGCCATCAACCTGTTGCTGCCATTCATCAACGGTATGATGCTTGGTTTCGGAGAGCTATTTGCTCATGAAGCAGCCTTTAGGCTGGGTTGGGGCGGTACCAAGGTATGATGCCCAACTTCACATCTTAAACCTATCATGATACTAATAATGTCAGGTCTTCCCTCTTTCACGAAGAAGAGTACACCCCATCGGACCTGGCATCGAGCTTCGAGAAAAGCACTATACTCCTCGCCCTTCGCTGGACGACATTGCAAGCCTGGAGTAAGGAAGTGCCAGGGAAGCTTTACATATCTCGAGGGAATTTTTATCACATCTCATACCCACCACTGAATCATATACGAAGGAGCTAGGAAGGATGAATATCATGTTAAATAATTTGAGACTACATCATTAGACAGGAACATGGACTGTGGCGTTTCGCCGCAGAGGTGGTACAAATGTAAATATCACGCACTTGGATGCGGCAACTTCAATTGCGACCAACTTCGAATCTATTCCAGTCAGCTCTGATCACTGCTGTCGAGTCGTCACTGGTCGAGCCTTTATGACAAGGTCATCCGGAGATCATCGGCGACGGACTATCGCGAACCCGATATTTACCCGCCGGTGCCGGAAAACCTCCAAAAAAATTCCCAGCCAGCATCATCGGGCGCAACTTATCCACCCGATTATCCCACTCTTGACACCGCCGCAATGCTTCCCAGCCGAGGAATTGTGCGCTCTTTGCCTTCGGGCGCCCTCCAGAGGCCACTCTACGGTCAGTCCGTACGTTGCATATGTAATCGCTCATCAATGGCCCAACCACTGACATGTATAGGCCTCAAGAACCCTAGGCCGAAAACTTGGAGATGCTAGACAATTTGGTACAGCGCTGAAGAGCGCTCGCACACCCCTTACGGCTGGAACAAGAGTTGGAGTCAAGAGTATTGCGGCACCAATTGTCCTTGGAGGCGTTTCTTCCTCAAGGAACCTTTCCATCTGGGGATACAGACTTTGGGGACAGAAGAAGACGGAAGAGCCTGTTGCTGAAGCCGCCACGACAACACTCGAGGCTCCTACTCCTCCTGAGACCATCGATCCTACGCCCGCCGTCAACGATGCCCCTGTTCTCCAGGCCGAATCTGTCGCCCAGGCTGTTGAGCCCTCATCCGTCACACCCACCGAGTTCGACCTCGAATCCATCGCCGACCTTGCCAACCCCGCCATCCTTAACATGGAAGAGAAGATTGGATTCCTAAAAGAAATTGGACTTGATTACGGCTGGGGCCCTACATCCATCATGCAATGGGTTCTCGAGCACATTCATGTCTACACTGGTCTTGGCTGGGGCGGTACTATTGTCGCAACAGCTGTCCTGTTGCGTCTTGTCATGTTCTACCCCCAAGTTCGTGCTGTTAAGTTTAGTGCCGCTTTGAACGAGTCGAAGAAGGACCCCCGCTTCCAGGAGGCTATCGACCTTATGAAGAAGGGCTACCAGACCAAGAACAACGAGATGACTCAGAAGGGACAGTTCCTCAACAAGATGGTTCGTGAGACTCATGGCGCATCAATGACGGGCATGTTCTGGCCTTTCCTCCAGATTCCTTTCAGTTTCGGTTTGTTCCGAATCATCAACGGCATGACACACATTCCTGTGCCCGCGTTGGAAGATGCTGGCTTCCTCTGGTTCACCGATCTCACGGTCGCTGATCCCTTTTACTGCCTTCCTGCCCTTGGTACCGCTTTCTTGGTCTCTTCCATTGTGGTAAGTTCCGTAATATTCACTCGAATCCGACCTTTCTAACATATCTAGATCAATGGCAAGTACCAACCTGCCGCTCAAAGGGCCACAACTAAGAAGCTCATGTGGGTGATGGGTGGTGTCACCTTCGCTTTCACAACCTACCTCGCTGCCGGTGTCAACCTGATGATGACCACCACCGGTGCCGCCGCCCTCGTCACCACCACCCTTCTCAACACTCCATCTATCCGTAACGCACTCGGCCTCCCTGCCCAAAAGGTAGAGGAGCCCGCCTACAAGCCTCCCCGCGCCACTAAGGCCAAGGGCATTGAGGGTCTCCGTGAGCGCCTGTCCGACAACCTCAGCGAGATGCAAAAGGGCGTATCCGACCAGATCGGAAACATGACCAACCAGTACAGCGGCACAGCAGAGGACCGCGCCGAGCAGGCTCGCAAGAACCAGATCCGCAAGCTTGAGGATATGCGCCGAAAGCTTGAGCGTGAGGAGTTTGAGAAGAAGTACAAGCGATAAAGCAACATAGTGTATCAAATAAGTGTAAATATAGTGAAGAAGGCCTGCACACTGTTCCCGTTGGATCAGGATTGTATAATATTAGCATTGGAAGGTAGCGAATGATATACCACGAGATACAACGGAGCTCTTGGATGGTTGATAGGCGCTGGAAAAGAAAAGGTATCATCAATGAAACAACACCATCCCCATGGAACGAACGTGATAGAACATGTGTGAAGCATTACGCGTCAACGCATTTAACGACTTGTGTCTCAATTATAAACTAGGCAGTCTGCCAAGATCCTTTTCCCGCCCGCAGCTCTTTTGCCTTTGTAATAAACCCTCCCTCCCCACCATAGTTCCTTTGCCTTGACGGCAATCGGCTGGTAATTGATAATGGATAATTTAGAAAAAATGCTGATGCCTTCGAAGAGCGAAAACCTGAAGCACATCCCCTTCCCTCCCCTGTCGTGCGCTTCCCTTCTCTATAACCCAGGTGTGCCATTGCGTTCCGTCATATTTATTCAGTAATACATGTTAGAAGGAAAGGCATGTGAAGCCTTAGAATACGGTGCCATCGCTCTCGATCAGGATCGGTGGCTCCTTGGTATTGGGTCTGTTGATCTCGGCAATCTCGCGGCCACCCTAGTTCGCGTTAGTGTAATTCTTGGTCTGAGACAAGGAATAACTTACCCTCCAGCTACCAGCCTCTAGAACCTGCGCCAAACTCAACTCGTTTCCGCCCAACTCTGGCTTGAGAGCTTTGTTGACCTCTTCGCAGAGCAAGTCGAGGAACCCGACTGTGACACCTCTCCACTCGACAATAACATCATCGCCAGGCTCAAACATGGGTGCTACCTCAACACCCTTGGCGCCTGTCCGTTGTACCCACTCATTATAGTTCTGTAGACCTCTCTCTTGATCATCCTTCTTGACGTTCAAAACACCCATATCGACGAACAAACCACCATTACGGTACTCAGGTAGACCAGTGAGCAGTTCGGTTCCAGCAAAATGCATCTTGAGGAGCTGCTGCATGGGTTGCATAAGCGAGTAGGTAAGCCACTGTGTGAGCTTGTGGAATGGTAGGATGGACTCCCAGGCAGCCGCGTTGGAGCTGTTGGGGAAAGCGGAGACCTTGGGGGATGCGCCTGGTTGAGGCATCGCCTGGCAAGGCCAAGCGTCGCCGAGCGAAACGCCGTTAATAGCTGTTCGGTTTGCCGGCCAGATAGGGGCAAGTCCACTCATTAATACGTTCCACAGGACGGGCAGGGGAACAATAAGCATGGATGATGCCTGTGTTGAGGGGTGGCCGAGAAGGTGATCTTTGAAAAATTAGCACAGCAAAGATTGACAGGCATTTGGCGCAACTTACCGATCAAGCATCCAGGGCGACCTTCGAAACCCCAGAAATCGTCCTTGGCAGCCAAAGCTTCACCAAGGCGGATCAGCATGTCAGTGCGACCTTGGATACCGGCCATTTCATTGCCAGGTTTCGATTGAAGGCCAGCAGCAAGCTTCTCCACGGTAAGATTTTTGAGACCATCTTTATCGACTTGAAATTTGTTGTTGGGATTTCCAGAGAACAGACCCTGCCAAATTAGCCTTGAAAGATCTGTCGCGAAAAGAATTACTCACACTCTTGAACATCTCCAAGCTGGCAACCGCAATACCCTCTGATCTCCTGTACACGCGACCATTCTCACTGCTCTTGTAGGACCAACAAGTTCCAGCGCCAGCGTCCAGAAGTACACTGACGAGGAAAAGATCGATTAGACGTCGGCAGCGCTCTGTGTTGTCAACGTTGCTAGGCCAGGTGGAAAGCAGCTGTGCGATACGATCTCGACCACCAACGGCAAAGTGCTGGTATCTACCGTGGCTGGGAATGCCGAAGTAAGGAGCGTCGTAATCTCGCTGGACTTTGTTAACTCATTGTTGCTTCAATGGCGCTTTCTTGCGCTTCAGTGTAGTCTTACCTTGATAATTCCAGTAACAAAAGTAACCACATCGGGAAACTTGCTCATATCCACATCAAAATGCTTCAATTCGTTACGCAGAGCCTTGTCAGCGATGATCTTGCTTCGCTCTCTCACAGCTCCAAGGCTTCGCAGATAACCGGCAGGGTCGAGCTGAGGGTCCGGAGGTCGAGGGAGATCGATCTTTGGTAGTTTAACTGGAGACATTGGGCCATTTGTGCTAGTAGCAGAAGTTCGATTCATAGGGTTGCGGTTGGCGCCGGCAGCAGGCGATCTCAAGCTTGACGAGTGCGAGTTCACGCTCACATTGGATTGAGAAGTGTTGATGGCCTGGTCGGCCTTTGGCGTCTTGTCTTTGCGCGAGAACAAGCCCATTTTGACAGGCTTCTCGGGAAAAACGGTTATGCAGTTGTTGTACAGATACGAGAAAGACCAAACGTTTGTTGTAGATTCTGATCTGGGCTGATAGAAAGATCAGATGAGAAAGTATAGGCTTCGGGGAGGTGGGGCCTCTAAGCACAGGATGGACTGGAGGGGGAGGGTCCGTGGG